>JARJDU010000190.1:0-18405 GCA_030264695.1 Lissagria laeviuscula
AGCAATACCATCATGCAAATTCATGAGGTGAAAAGTCTGTTTACAAATATTGACTTAATCCAATTTTGTCAGCATTGTCAAAGCAGCAACGGGCGACCGTAATCTTGTTAATATCGTCGGCAGTTAATACATATTTCCAAGTATAATCGCACATTCTCGAAAAGTGGCTATAAATCTGTAAACTAATTCAATTTTATAAATTACGGCAGCATTGGAGATATTGTAATGTGACTGATAAGTTTCGGATTAATGATACCGTTAATTTGTCAATATGTTTTGAAAGTGTTGTTAAACATCTGATTTAGACAAAGACGCTGTTTGCAGATGCGCGTTTGGCTAAGTCTGAGCCCTAGGCGCACATGGTTTGCCATGTTGCAATATCAGTCAGTCAAGTGTAAGTTACACGACTTAAGGAAATAATATTAAAAAATATCATGGGTGGTAGGGCTGAGCGAAGCCTTTCTGCTTGGGGCCCTAAACGCGCGCCTAGTGCTCCTTGGCCTAAAATCGCCTCTGGCTGTTTGTGTATCAAGTTACCAAAATTACAACAAAATCAATGCACAAACAATTTTTAAGTTGGGCTGTTGTTCATAATATTGTGGGCGTGTCAGCAGGATATTTATAACAAATATGCAAAATTAACTATTGTTTGTATTGCTGTTACATCTACTTATGTTGCAATCTTAATACATATCTCTTATTTATTAGGAATTTTTCTCTGGACTTGAGAAAGCTTCAATTCAATGAAAGAATTGAAAATATTACGTTAAATACTAAATGTTAATAAAATTTGTTTTTAATTCCTTTCATGTTTGTGATAAATTGTAGGCGAAATTAATAGACGTGTCGATGCATACACAACCATTATAAAAAATGTCTCTGCTTTAGGAATATGTTTGGCAATTCAAGATGGGCTTGTGTCAACATTTCCGAGTATTGACATTATTTTAAAAATATATTTGTGTATCCCAGCAGTGGCGAATTTATGAACAGACGCCGAAGACGCGCGCTTGAATCTTGAATCTTCAAATTCCAAAAGTGGCTGCGAAATAGGCTATCGAGGGGCCTCAAACTAATTGTGTGCCTTGGGCCTCTTTACAAGGAGCCTCAAACTCATTGCGCGCCTAGGGCCTCGTCAGTTCTAAATCCGCCACTGTATTAAAAACGTGTAAAAAACTGTAAGCATTTCAAAGAAAGGGATGTCCAGTGTGGCTGTATTGTATATTGAGAACGGTTAAAACAAAATAGATTGCAATAATTTAAATCATTGTTTTGCTGCACAAAAGGCGAAAAAGTGGAATTGTGGTTAATGAAAAAATATGTACAATATGTGTGAAGAGTTGTATCAATTTATACTTTTATACCATGTTTAAATAAATAAATAATGATTAAATAGTTATTTGCAGTTGTAGTTCTTTTTATGGAAAGCCCCAAATTTCCGATTTGCGTAACGTGCCACTGCCTTAAAGGCACTACAAGTATGATTTTATTGTACTGTACAAGAAAACGTGATATCAAGCGATTATTTATTAGAATTTATTTTTTAAGAAATATGATGAATGACTCCTCTTTCGCTAAATCACGTCGATTTATTAATAAGCAGCCAAACATCATTTTTCTTTCAGTATAAAAATAAGGCACATGCTTAAGATTGATTTCCAAAAAATACACTTATAATTGTTTTTGGTGATGACGACAACGTTTGAAGCTTTTGGAGATATGGTGATATATCAATTTAAAGTAATCTATATGTATCTATGCAGAGCCGGATTTATAAACAAGTGCGTCCTGGTTCAAAAATTAATTAGGATACAAAGGAAAGGTACACAAGTAAAACTTCCTGATTTTTGTTAATATTTTGAAAAGCTCTTTTTAAAAATCTGCGTAATTTCAATATCAAAGGAGAATTGCAAACATTCACTCACACTGAAATTTTTCTCTTTCTTCCAAAACATTAATTATGTTTAGTCTTGAAAATTGTTCATTACAATAGAAAAAGAATCTTATGCCAAAAATTTTATTAAAATCAAAGAAATCAAAACTGCCAATAACCAGAAAAACGAAATACATCCAAGTATCGTGCTTTTTAACAGTTTATCGAAGAATCGACACAAACAAATATGAAAACTGAACTAGGAAAAGTCAGTCACACATTACCACGTGCATAAAATATATAGTTTAATGACTACAGCTTTTTCTGAACGATGACAACCTTCAAATCGATTTATAAACAGACCGGAACGAAGGCACAAGCTTGTTCATAAACCAAATTCAAATGGGAAATTCTAATCTCGCGGTAATGCCCAAGAAGCTTCCAAAGCGTAATTCCATGTTACTCGAACTACTGTTTCGCCAACAGTTTGAGGATTATAACTCTTAGAAATTCCACAAATCGCTAGTGGGTGAGTGAAGAGCTATTGGTACTGAGAGAAGGTCACTAGCAGCAAGGTCGTAAAAGATTTGCTTGCCTGTATGCAAGCACTAAGAGCATTCGCTTCGGTGCTTGGCTTTTGTGTCATGTCATATCACAGAAAAATTGTATGCACTGCCTGTGTGTCCAATTGCCAAACGACAATAGGCAGTCAACAATATGATCGAGACGCATTCACTACCTTAATTTGTTTACATACAACATGAACATTTCTCTAATAATGAAGCATCAGAATACGGGAAGGCATACACAGGCAGCTAAAAGACGGACAACAACGCAACAACGACAAAAAACGTGGAAATAGTTGAAAGAGAAGCTGAAGAACGCGCGATGAGTGAACTGCATATCTGTGAACCAAAACCGCACCAAATGTAGGACGAAAAGTAATTTTGTGCCTCATCACATGTCGTCAAGTGGTTTCACGTCTGGCAGGGGTGGCAGTATTATGTCCATTAGATGCAATCTTGAATTATTCCGTTAGAAAGCTAGTCAACTTAAAACGTTTTTTCTAGAGCGCGAAGAATAGATAAATGCGCTGATAAAGCGTGAGCACTAACGAAGTGATAAGTCCCAAAGTCACCAAAGTGTCGAGTTGAGAGATACGGAATGAAGAATCTGGGGCCATGTGCTTCTTGAAAACGTTTGAATCATTATTATTGCTATGCGCTGGCAGTGCTGGTGGTATTGCTGGCAACGGCGGAGCCTTCCAGAGCAAAATCAATACTGGCGGTTGCACAGCGAGGCTGCCATTTTGCCGCCGCCAGCGGAGCTATGATACGATGCAAATTCAATTTGCGTTCGCTTTGCGTCCGGAGATCAAAGGCCGGCGAACTGCTTATGCTGCAAACGTGATTTTTTATTGTCGACATAGATTTGCATCCAAGTCGATTTGACTTTTTGATACGATTTTAATTGTAATCGCTTGTAGATCGACGCAAAGGGTGGCCATGCATGAAACGACCGGTAAGTGTGTTACACTTGGAGCGCAGGGTATATCGTGATCGAGGGTAGATTAGGCGTGGAAGCTTCACGTGTCGCATGGTGTAACGTCGTGACAGATTGCGATGCAAATTGGCCCGGATCGGTTTCGCATATTTTGCGCGCTTGTGCTAGCTGGTGCGTGCGATTCTCTTACCTCCACCGGATATTACTAATGAGATGTCGAAATTATCGTTTCCTGGCTGTATGCACTTCATTAGCATGGTTTAATTGCTGAAGTTGACACTACTATCGTGAAGATTTTTTCTTTGAAATATTGGTTTAGCGATTAAATGAATTAGTGCGCATATGTTTTGTATGAACATTTAATGGTTTAACTGCTTAAATTAACAATAAAAAATAAATATTGTTACAAAGTTTTCTTTGGCAATAGTTTGAGAGGCTGCATTCAACTGAACTTAAAGAACTAAATGGTTAATGGGGTTTTGGAGTTGGGAGCACACATTTGTTTCGAATAAATTATTTTTGGTACCACGGGTCGTTCAAACGTCATTTCTACTGTCAAAGCTTCTGTTTCGTTTCCCGTTGCTCATGCTGTTTCTGCACTTTTACCTGGCTCGCAATCCTATATTCCAAGCTGCTGTAAAATGAGCAACCCTTGAGAGAATTTCAGAAACGTAATAAAATCTCAACCCTTGGAATCTTGCATCAAATAAAAATCGCATAAAATATCGGTAAAATGTTTAAAACTTGTAAAAATCACGCACATAAAAAGGGCTGTAAAGAGGTAACGCATCAACTAACTGTTTTCAATATGCCGTTCCTTTACAATACCTTCTATTGATAGCCGAAGTTTACTTCAAGATGAAAAAAACCAAATGAAAAATACAATGCAATATAATTAAATGCATTTGAGTTTATGTTGACCGTCCATGGAACGAACAGATCAAACGCAAACGCTATTTTAACGAAAACGTTTTAAGGTAAAGCGAGAACCGAACACAATTTGAGAGACTCATTTAGCTGAAGGGCATACAGGTGGAGCTGTGCGTAGGAGATAATCACGCAGCGCTCGTCGCGCCCTTGGTGCTTGCTCGTAAAACAATGTTAAGCCCAGGGCGACGCGGCGAGCACGGACACGAGCCAAAATCCGCTCGATTTTTTGGAAGCGAATTCGACGACCAACAGACAACAACCATCGCAACGGCAGGCGATAACCGCGAGCGAAATGTGTTTATGGGTTCGCAGCGGGTGCACCTTGCATGTTTTCGGATTTTTTTCAGGGGGCCCGCGTGCGTATTGATAACGCATTGCATTATTCATGAACAACACCGGGAGACGAACAAGAAGCCCAACACCTGTCTCTGTTCGCCTCCGTCTGGAAATTTCTTTGTTTTTCTACGAAATTTGGGTTTCTTTTAATTGCCTATATTCAGAATTTATTATGGTATTATGTAGTTTTCGAGAAAAAATATGAATTTCCGATTAGTGCATTTTCATGATAATATTGATAACAGTAGTATTTCACAAATATAAAGCTTTAATCATACATTACATAGCAAATATTAGATAATGTTCAATATTTAAAAGAAATTCAGAAGCCCAAGCGTCAAAAACTCGATTGAAACTTATTTAAAACAAATGTGCATTGAGATAGCTAATCTTTTAAGACGTATATTGCTACCTAAATCTCACCATAAACGCCGCTCATTGAAACAATCAGCAGAATGTGGAATTAATCGAGTGACACATTACGTCGATGAGAAAACGAATTTATGGTTTGCGCATGCCGACAAACGAGCCGCGCCGCACTTCCATAAAGATAAAAACAATAATAACGTTCTATTAATAATAAACCTACAATAAATCGTTGTCATCTATGGCGCGTTTCGTCAATTTCTCCCAGTTCGGTACTTTCCAAGGCCTCAGGTCTCTGGTCGCGTGGAGCAACAAAAGCTGTCCTTCAAACCGACGAAACAACCGGAAAAATGCACAAACGGAGGTCGTATAACCATAACTGAGCATAAACACGTAAATAGTAAGTGTGTAAACATGAAAAGTGGAAAAGTAAGAGTAATAAACGAGCAGTAAAAGTTGCGCGTGCATAATTGTGGGCCAAGGACGTACGGCAGGCAACTGAAGGCACACGACGCTAAGTCAATGCATAATGCGACTGAGGAGTTGTCTTGTCCCTATGATGATAGCCTGATCATTGGATCATGCGAATCGCTGCGTTCGAAATGGGAAATTCGCGTTTCTCGCGCGTTCGGCACATTAAACGCCGTGGTGCAGTCAGATCAAAGCTGCCGACATCGCGTTATCAGCGATCGGTGTGTTAGCAGGGTGCGTCTAAGTAGCCGGCGATAAGAGCGACTACAAAAGAAGCGACACTCTCCATCATGGGCGGCACAGTTTGCCGCGCTGTGTCAATAAAGTTGAATAAATAAAAAAATAAATACGGTTATTATATTTGCACAGGTTTGGCACATGACGAATGACAATGGAAATGCGCGCCGCAGCAATTATTTATTCTGCTTCGTTTAACAGATTAAGCTGTGCTTTTTTTCAGAGTGAATGTGAACTCTATGATTGCCAGCGGCTGGCATTATAAGCACGTTTTTATAGTCATATTACTCTATGAATGTTTTATTTTATGTAGGTCTTCGCAAAATTGGAGTAAATATTGCTTTGAAGACTTTTTAAATATTTCTCTATAAAGTTGTTTAGTAGGTTTGATGACACCTCAAACACAAGTCTCTTGGCTTCCTCATGCAAGACATCTATCTGATCGTGACATCTCAGCTATCGTCGCTAGCACAATAACTAATACGTTTTATGAGGTGTGTTGTTATTTCTGACTTAGAAATTAAGAAGCCCCAAAATACAACCAAACAACGTCAGCTGCATAGTACTCAAAGATCACGATGACGACGCTGAAAAGCATAAAGTTAATTAAGTAGTAAGGTTTTATTATTTGCAGGCAGGACCCAGTGTCAACATCGAGTTGGCTGGCGTTTAATTATGTGCGTTTATCTGGGCTGAATCTGCAGGATGTCCAATAAAGTGCGCAAACATTGAACAATGTCAGAGGCGCGTAGGACAAGTCATCCGCAAATCGCGCGACGACTTCCAATTTTCCAATTAGTCACACGAGCCTCGATCGTTCGATAGAGCAAACATCGTAAAACCTGTCCGTGTGCGCTGGTAATTTAATGCGTGTGCCCTGGTCCAAGGCCTTCGGGGGCTGCAGGCCGCGTCCAGATGATTGATCGATTTGGATGTTGCCATAGTTTCCATAGGAACCCCACAAGCGCAACAAGTGCGGATCGGATGCGTTGGATAGCGTCGAGGGGTTGCAAAGATATCAAGGGGTGTAAGTGCTCTAACTTGGTTACCGGGCGCGCCAATCGCGGCTCATACCTACTCGGCAGCTCAGGGCCCCCACCAGAGGACTACTACCGCTGCTGCGCACCGCCGCTACTCTGGCAGCTTAGCAGGCAGCGAGCGGCCCATCTCGGAATCAGTTACCGTCGTACTGTGGTGGAGCTAAGACGCCTTCGTCTGCGCTTCCTACAGCTTCTTCCATTGCTTCCAGTTGCAAGTTGTTATCAGATTTCCACGAGTGTAACTATTATTTCGAGTGATCAGTGTGAGTTATTATGTCCATCGCTAACGAGTTCGCGGAGTTCAAAGACTACAGCACCAAAGATTTCGAAGCTAGCATGAACCTCAACGTGAACGTCGACGCTATCAGTGGCAACGCGATTGAATCCAAATCTCAAGGTAAACTTTATTTACATTTTAGTGTGCCACTTGCAAAATCTATGCAGGACTACTTACTATTCTAATGTTTCTCCTGCATGCATTTACCTATGCTTGGCTTTCTTTTGTTTAACTTTTGGTGCATTCTTTAGCTACTACCACAACTTTCTATTTAAAGTGATCTTTTTTTACATCATTCTTTTCGCACTGCCTTTTTAATTGCCTCCCACTCTTTAAAACGCATACTCATATCAACAATTATTTTAGTGTACCGCTTTGTGCAACCCATGATGGCGCCTCCTTCTGCCGCGCCTGGCCAAATCAAGCAGGAAGCGGACAGCACGTCCCCCCTGCTGACGCCCCCACACACGCCCACATATAGCCCGCCTCCTGCGCCGCCTGCGTTCTACCACCACCCGCATCCGCCGCCGCAGCACCAACATCATCATCAGCAGCAGCAACAACAGCAGCAGCACTTTCACCTCTACGCGCCGCCGCACCACTCGCCCGAATACGCGGGTTACGCATCTATTTCGACCTCCTACAACGCTATGTTTATGAACCAGTGGCTGCGCAACGCTGCTCTCTATCATGCCCGCCTCCAACAGCAACAGCAGCACGAAACTCGTCCACCTGGTCGCCCACTCATGCCATCCAAACTTGCCGCCACCAGTACACGCCCTAAGAAGCAGTTCATCTGCAAGTATTGCAATCGCCAGTTTACAAAAAGCTACAATTTGCTGATCCACGAGCGTACGCATACTGATGAGAGACCCTATTCTTGTGACATTTGTTGCAAAGCTTTCCGACGACAGGACCATTTAAGGGATCATAGGTAATTATCAATTGCATTAATTTATTTTTTTGGAATTTAATAAAAATGCTTTAATTAAATCATGCATGAGTAATTCAAAACTCTTTAAATTAATTTAAAAAGAAATTCAGTGAATGCATAACAATTCTTAAGTAACCTTCAAAATATTACTATATTTTAATTTAATCAGACCAATATATTTAACATAAATTCGCTTTTCCAATGTACATAATGACTAATCTATCTTGTGTTTCTAGATACATCCATAGCAAAGAGAAGCCTTTCAAATGCACAGAATGTGGAAAAGGTTTCTGCCAATCTCGTACCCTCGCAGTGCATAAGATTCTTCACATGGAAGAGTCTCCTCATAAATGCCCAGTATGCTCCAGATCATTTAACCAACGCTCCAACTTGAAGACCCATATGCTGACGCATAGTGACCGCTCCTGGGAATGCACGGCATGTGCGCAAATCTTCTCTTCCTATGGGGACCTCAAAACGCACGAAGTTCTTTCCCATACTGCCCAATCTGCTGACTCTACGGCTTTAGGTCTCGACCTAAGTACACGCCGTGTGGACCAGGAAGAACAGGAGATTACTGTTGACGGCGATGACGTTGATGTTGTAGACCCTATAACCGTTACTGACACCAGCAAGCAAAAGAAGAAATCGCTTGGTTTCAGTATTGAAGACATTATGAAGCGGTAAATTTGCAAAATATTTTGCAAAAGCACTCTTCACCAAGTATTCACAAATGTTTACGAATAGGTATTATGTATCGCCAAAGAATTATTATTACCTCAATAGGTTTTTTATATTTTTAAGTTTACAATTTATTTTTGAAATTTATGATTTTGGTTAAGTTATAATGTAATTTAATTTTTAAGTTTATAGTTAAAGAGACTGAAACAAAGAGAAAATTAATTTTAGTTACCTATTACTGTCAAAGATATGTCCACAAATAAACTAAACCGATAACTATGTTATAATTTCAAATGAAAGATTGTGTAAATTTGTAGATACATTTTTGATTAAAGAATTGTTTTAAGTTATAATATACAAGTATATTGTTTTAATTTTTCTTATTTGTAAGTTATATAATTCTTTGCTTAATGATTTCGAGTTTTTTACCTTTTTTCTTTAAATTTATCTCAAACCATTGAAACAGTATGTTGCTTCTAACATGTTATTTCCACAATTTTTTATCAAAAGATTTAATTCAAGTTGTAAGTTATCAATGAAAATGAAACCAACGCAACTAATAATTATTTCATCATAGCCAACGATTTATAGCCGACGTTTCGAGATTTTGGTTTCTCTGAATGAAAGCAATTAAGTGAAATTACGGAAGAGGAGCAACCGCATTGAGGGAAGCGCGTCAAAAGCGTCGAAGCCTATTCGGCAGTTCTCAATCAATCAAAACGTGCCTTTTTCTTCTTCTGACAGGTGTAAATCAAACACGAATTCGACTCATATCGAAATCCAAAACAATTAAGACAATTATGTGCAATCAAAAGTGCATTCGGTATCTGGGCAAAATTTCTTGTGGCACAATTAAATGCAATTTCGAGATACCCCAATTTCGGCGTTCCCTCCGCATCATCATAACGCACACGAACGAGCTGAACTAATTGCGCGAGTTTCGATGATTGATGCTTCGGACGATTTTCGAACGTAATTGTTTAATTCGCCCTCTGATTGTAAATCACATCGCATCGGCATGCACGTGATGCCGGTAAGCGACGCAAAGCTTGGGAAGCTCGAGGAAGAACAATGTTGGGAATTTTTCAACCCTTCCTCGATAGCCGCGTAAATCATGTTAAACGGACGGCCAAATAGGCAAATTATCGTCGGCGGAACGCTTGCAGCGGAACGCGCGCTGATTGACAGCTCACTAACTCATTTGCTTCCTCTGCTTCATCGACGGCCGGCTGGACTGAAATGAAGGAATGTTAAGTATGATAGAGTGCATTGTCTTCGAGATTCTTCGATAATCGTCTGTTTTACCGATTTCTATGGGCTTTTTTGTTCGGAGTGATAGATCCGTGTGCATATCATGTCAAAATATAATGTCAGGGAGAGGCTGCTATTGTGGGAGAATATTTTGAGATTCTTTTTGCACTGTTTGAGAATAGTTTTCTCCAAACGCTTAGTAATGAATGCAATTTTTTTAAAGATAATTGTCTAAAAACATTAGAATGCTATCTCCCTTTATGTCTATACTGAAACAATGTAAAACTACCATGTTGTATACAATTGGGAAACCTGAACCTACTCACCTTTTACAATAAATCCTGATCCAACGTCACCACAGGTAGGTTTGTTTGGGTCACTTACGCACGATTTACAACGACCACCTTATCACAAATGATAACCAAACCCAGCATGGCAGAACTAATTTGTAGTGGCTCATTCATGTGATGCATTGATTGGGGTGCTATAAATCGAAGATGACAAACTAATAGACAACAAGTGCAACCACATAAAAGCAACAAGTCAACTGCGTGACGCGTAGAAAGTTGACGCTTTTCTTCAGTTTTCCGTCGATTCGTAACGCTTCCAATTTAAATACAGAAGCTCTCGGAGGCGCTTTGTGGCTCGCTGGTGAATTGGAAGCGTCACTAATTTCTGTGGCCACAAACTGACTATCTATTTGTTGCTCTTTTTTCTCAAACGCTTTCGCAAATGTCGAAACGCTGTTTGTGATTTATGGCCCGCTCTTGCGGTCGACATATTCAATGGAAAAAATGACCGCAAGGTAGCTGCTACCTTCCATGCGGGCAATTTAAGCAGAAAAATCGGTTTCTTAGGAAAGAACAAGCGAGAAACGAATTGCGGCGTCTCAGCGATGATTAAAGAATTAAGCACATTGTAGAGCTCTCGTTTAGTTAAAACCTCGGTTGATTTAAGGCGCAGCTTGGGGTCTCCCTCCGTCAAAGTTTGGATTGTTAAGAGTATAATAATTTTTATATTTCCTGTTTATTAATGATGGAATTCCTTAAGTTACTAAATGATATTTTGGGATTGTAAACATTAATAGAACAAATAAAATAGAGAAGCACCCACTGTGATATAAAACTTAGGTCATCAATGGGTCTTATTTAATTGTTATGTTGATCCGTCATGATTCACTGCTGCAAGATAGTGTAAAGTGATTTCGAGTAAAAACTATATTAATAAATAAATTTATAAATAATACTTTTAAATTAATAAGAAAAACCTGTTGAATGTTATTTCAGCGTGAAACTAAGAAAAACTTAATCACAGAATGTACAACCTTGATGCTTTACAAATTTAAAAAATGGCATATAAACAAATAGTTGGACTTCTTCGGCGTCCAAGACTAAAGTGTCATAAAGCAAGCTGATAGTGTAAACAGTAAATTATTGAGAAATTAGAGTGAAACAAGCAGAGCGTGTTTTACGAGCCTCGACGTGCGACAGTGTATGCATGTCGCTCGTTTGTGTCCAAATTGTAGCCAGCCCCGTCTCGAAATTTGATTGATTCCAGCGTGCGCTCAGGTAGGTTGGCGAGGCTGACGTGTTGTTATCTTTGTGACACTAAGATGCACTAAACATGCGACACGTGAGAGAGCTGGAAGGATGTAAACGAGTAGATGGTGCAGAGATTAGGGGTGGGTGGTCCACGCCGTTGACGACGTCTCATAATAAAACTTGACACTTTTACCGTTTTTACTGCGAAAACTCGGACTTCTTGCTGCACTGTCGTGCCCTCGGATGAGGATCGATGACAAAATTGCTCGGCTCCAAGGACATCGACGAGCGTTCGAACAAAACATCGAGCGCGGAGAGACAGTAGTTAAAGTCGACGCTGATTGATGGCCCGCCGTGTTTAATGCTTGTCGACCGCTCCACTCAGAACGGTCGTCCGTCGCTGTGGTGAATTTAATAAAACTCATAATACCTTTTTGATAATTTTTGCGCGCAAATGTCTATAATTACCAATTTGGTTTCTAATCGTTTCTGCGCTTGGCTCCGGTTGCGTTTGCGGTCCAGTTCACATAAAATCGCTTAAGCATATAATTGCAGTGGTAGCCAGGGTGATTTTTTGTTGCTCGTTTTGGGGGCTGCAACCGCATATTATCGTCATCGATGCGAGCCGCGCGCGCCTTGACGTTGTAACTTTGTGCATCTCTTGTTGCGGTGCGTGGTGTGGCGTGGATACGAAGTGTTGTTGTTGTTGTTGTTGTTATTACTGCTGCTGCTGCGGCGGAGAGGTGGGTGTTGTCGCGCGGGTTGCAATGGGCCGGCGGCGCCAGCCGTAACCCGGCGGCCGGCGGGCTCGCAACCCCAAATTAAGTAAACGCCGAGAGGGACGAACGACAAACGCAAACAGCGCAGGTTGTTAGAAGCCAGCGATGCTCAACCTGTGATTATTGTGCGGGCATTGTTGCATCAAAACGACAAAATTTCAAATTGAAGATCATATCGTGTATAGGTTTCATAATTTGCGGGTTGTGCCCCGGTACCTCCTCATCGCTGAGGAATGGTATGTCAGAAGGTTTAAGAGAACATTTAATGTTCCATTAGAAGCGTTTAGACCCAGTGAGCTTCTCAGATCATTCGAAATGATCCTCTGTCAATGTAGTACCCACACAAAAAAAAAACTAATCTCGCCTGCATTCTATTATGTAGGTATGCTCCATGGACAAATTGAAATGTTGAGCTGCTTTTGAAATTGCTGGTATTACATAAATCGTTGAGTACTGTTTAGCTGTCGTCGTTCCGGGTACTCATATTCCAAGAGAAAGAGATTCATAATTTTAGCGAAAATTAAAAAAAATGCTATCAAAAGATAGTCGTGACTTGATCATTTAAAAATTCCCCGAAGCCAAAGCACCGACGGTTTTAGGGTTGAAAGCAATGCGACAAAATTATAGTAGCGGCGCGCCGCTACCATGTAGCAGCGTTGTGGGAAAATCTCTGAAACGTTTACTCGCAGTTTATACGGGGAATTAAAAAAGGCCGCCGGGGCAGGAGGGCGGCGAGCGCCAAGAGCGCGCTCTATCCACCCACATAGCGAACGAAATTGACGGTTACGGGCGCCGGCGGAGCTCAGGGCAACGCCTCCCTACGCCGCAGAACGTAGAGTGTCGCCCCGCTCGCATCGCTCGTTAGCCGCATCCAAGATCTGTTCCATCTGTAATCGGATACTTTCGTAGGCACGCCGTGCGATTGCAACATGTTCGCTGCTCGCGCTTGAGAAATAATTGATTAAGAAATTTATCGATTGTCACCGCGCGACGACGCAGCGCGCCCGAGGAGATAAATTCGATTGACGAATCGATAAATCTCGGAGCCTATTCGATCCTCCGGTCGTGTGAAGGAAGTTAAGCCCGCGGATCCACTGGCGTCGCGCCGCCTGCTAGCGACTGCACTGAACCCGTTTGCGTGTCGCGCATATCGGCGTCTTTATCGAAATTCGTCGGAAGACGAGTCAACGCATTGGAGATTAACAAGTTTTTTTCGAAAATTTAATGACATTATCTAAAGCGATCTGACGTCGCGTTAATTATACGATAATCGGTATAATGCGAGCGCATCGATCGAACAAAATCGTGTGCGCCCACCAAATAAGAAATTCATTTCGAAAATTAATTGAAAACATGTAATGTTGTTTCGTTTGCGTATAAAAAATACCTCGCTCGCCCTTTTGCACTTGACAAGGATGATCGCGGTAATAATCATGTGAAAAAGTCGTGCAAAAATCTCAAGAATCTCTCGGCGTCTTTGTTTCGAGCGCAGTTCGTCTCGCTCGCGAGTCTTCCGCCGCTCACCACCCACTTCTCGAGATCGTTCGTCCGACTCAATGCTTAATTCCACTCGTCATTTCGTTACGTCTTGCTTAATCGCTCCAAGTTTCTCACAGCATTTTTCGGTAACTAATCGGCTACCTATGCCGGCTCCCAATTTTGTTTAATGCCTTTTAATTTCGATTTAATTCGACAGTCGATCCATGCCACAAAGACATCACTGATCGCTTTATAATGACACACCGCTTGTCTTCGACGGAAAATCGTCATTTAATAAACAAATTACAGCGTTTTGATGTGTTTGTTCCTCGGGACACTCCCAACGCACACAGAGGAACAAACACCTGACAATCACAGCGTGTATAAACGCGCATGCGCATTTCACGATCACCTTTTGTTTTCCGTTCTTTACATTTTTGTTTGTTCGATATTTTTCAGGTGGTGTTGTTTTGTTTGCGCTAGCATTCAGTGACGTGAAGTGTATTTCATGGAGTTAGTTATCTTTATGTCTCTATGCGCGTTTTTCACGCACGCGCGTCCGCGTGCGCCCGCGCTGAAAGCTCTCGCCCGTTAACAGCGCAATTATGAAGCTGCTTAGCCGCGCGCGCGGCTGCGACGACTTTTATTTTCATTGCGAAATATTTTTACGATTACGAGGTGTTTATTATCGCCGTGTCCGCCGTATGCAATCGCCATAAGTTACCATCGTAAAAAAGCACACGCACACCAAACGATGGTGGTGCGCTGTGCGGGGAGGCTCGCGAGACGCGCAGCGCATTCCATTTAACTGGCTGTTCACTGTCTGTCGCGAAGATGCGAAGGACAACTCGCAGAGCGGACACTGGTCAAGGAGGTAACTGATATACTCCGTTGTTGTTTGTTCAGTTTTGATGGGTTGTTAGTCCCAAATCTGGGATTATAACAATGAAGTTATTTGTTGAGTATTTACTTGAAAAGTACTTTAGGGAATATTTTAAATACTTTATGACCTCTGAAACTTGGTGATTCCAATTCTGACAAATCATGGAGATGCTTTAATTCAATAGAAGTATTGAGGAAAAGCATATATGTAGTATTAAAGAGATTAGGGTTACCAGAACAGGATATTGTTTATTATAAAAAGCAATTGTAATTTCCTAAAAGGTAGCATTTATTCAGAAACGAGCTAATTGTTATTAACCATAATTCTTTCATTCAACTCTTTCCCACTTAAAGTTGGTTACCCTGATCTACCATACTGCACCTCACCTTCACAGAATCAACTTGCAGCGAAAATTATGGTGATGTGAACATCTAGACATTACCAAATGAACTGCTAAAACAGTGCCATGCACAGTTATATCTCGTTACCATCCTATGAATCACTATCATCGGTAATTCCATGCGAGTCAAATGATAATACTTGTGCTCTCGCACTCGAAGAAAATGGTTCAGAAAACAGAAGAAGTCAAGTACAGTGCTTAAGCACTTTGGCGCAGTAATGCAGTCGCGGAGCGTCGTCGAGCGAACCCAGAGAGTCGTGCGTAGCCTTCGGTGATACGAGCGCGCGTGTCTCAGCGAGACTCTTCGGGAGCCTCGGGGCTACGTAGGTGTGCGCGGCGCGGGTGCTGCCTGGGTGCGCGACCGGCGATCGTGGGAACTCGTTCGCGAGCGCGCACTTTCGGCGATTCGCGACGCGTCGTCGGGCGTCGTCGGCGCGAGCTCGCGACCGCCCGATTCGATGCAGCTCGCCGCTCAAGCGTCGTGACCCCTTCGAGGCAGGTGTGCGACCTGCCGCGGCATACCCCGCACCCCGCGCCCGCACCGCCGCAACGACCTCTGACCTGCGATATGCGCGCGCACTAGCACCCACACATCGTCGATATCTACTATCGCGAGGATGCAACTCAATTCTATAGCGCCCGCGCGACTTTTCCACAGTTTTCTTTACTTGCGCAGGCGCGCGACGCCCGATCTGCGCGGTGAATTATCGCCTCGCAAAAGCGCGTTTTACAAAAGTTTTGAACGAATGAGTTATGGACGTTATTAGCTGCTGTCACCAAGCTGGGCATGCGAGCATCCGCGCGGATGGCATGACTTATCAAGGCGCCAGTAGGGGTCGCGTGCTGTGCGCACTGTCGTCGAAAAATATTTATGCCGAGCGCGACCCCCCCGCGCGCATGTCAACACAGTACATCATCTCGGCATTCTTATCGGACCGGCTTTTTCCTCCGACGAAATAATCGTCGTCTTTTTCTTGCGCGGCGCATTTTTACCGCGACCGTGGACAACCCAAAGAAATTTAAACTTGTGCACATAAATTACCCAAGTCCGCCCCCGCTTCTTGCGCTTCTTGCGTCGGTCGTTTAATAAAATTCTTTGCTCCGCGTGCACAGCGAGAGAACCATGAAAAAAAAAGTCCCATGGAAAATTAAGGAGTCGTGACGGTATGCCAGAGATTCCGAAAATTCGATCGGCGCGGCGATTACGCGCGTCGGAGGAAAGCGCACTCGACGTGTTATTATTAAATCGATTATGGAACTAAAAAGGTGACCTGGGCTAAGTGAAGACGTGACTACTTTTTTATGGTTGGCATTCGTCGGGCATCGGTGCTCGGTCGCCGGTCGCTGGTCGCGGACGGACAAATAAATTTATGAAGATTTTTCAATAAGCGCACGGACGCGCGCTCGTAAATAACACCATCGCGCGCGATATTTCATGAAAACGTATAAATATTTATCAGATTTACATAGGCCAAGCGCGCGCGGCCAACGAATGGAAACAGAAGTAGTCGTTGACAAATTGTAACAGCTTCGCGGTCTGCTTATGAAATATTCATGACGGCGTGCGGCGGTCTATAAATCCCTTGATTCCATGAGATTTGTCGTGCTGCTCGAAGCGGCGACTGGAAATGCTGAATAAAAAGACACCAGACCACAATGAATAAATACTAGATAGCCATTTAGTAAGTGACAATTAACACGAAAATTTCAGCTGAAAGTGTCAACATCTAATCCAAGCGTTTTTCATAGCTTGAGGTTTTCCATGCGGCTTTGCAACGCTCATTAAGTTTCCTCAATTTCCAATCCGTTCCCATGCCAATTACAGCTGGCGAGCAACTCTCTCCTAAACAGTGCGCGCTGCTGCCGAGCTCATTTCGTGCCCGGCTTAGGAGCGACGTTCGAATTACGAGCGCGGAGAAGATAACGCGTCTATCCCCTAAGGTGGTCGCGTTTCGCGCCTTGCGCACGACACCGCGCCGCGGTAAACCGCGATTTTTAATCGCAATCGTCGAAACGTCGAATTCGGCCCGCGCTGGCTCGCGACCGTTACCGTTTGCCGCCGCTTCGCCGCCTTGCGCGTACCTATACGCAAAAGGTACGAAAGCGTGAGAAAAACGGTTTCGAGGCGCGCGCTAGCTCAAGTCTCGAGTTCGCCGCCGGCTGCTGCTCTTTCGAGACTCTTTCGTCGATGCTGCAGCGGGACTCTCGAGCGGCCAACAGGCGGCCCGCGAACGTATACTATAATTATCTCTTAGTCATATAGTTCGAGAAAGATATATCATGGTGTGTACGCGCAACCTCGGATTCGACTAAATGTGTGAAGAAATTTCGTTGCTCGCTGAAACCCAACTAATCTCTGCGCAAGTTGGCTAATCGCAGTTTCAACCCGAAGCCTTCTTGCAATATGTGAACGCGCTCTGAATTCGTGTCAATTTGAAAGTAGATATTTACACTTACTTTGTTCTATTTCTGAGGGTTTGCACAGCATTGCGAAATTTTATGGATTAGTGGATTGGTGTGAAAGTATTCTTTTATAATTTCTTTATTGATTGGAAACGATGCAGCATGTCATGAACTTTTCCTTTCCAGAGCGAAACTTGTAGCCTTTCGCAGTTTACACATGCATTTGACTGCAATCGCAATAAATTCGCACAACTTGCGTGATGAAACGCTGTTTGATGCATGATCAATGGGTGCGCGTGAGTAAAATGGATAACATGAAATGATATGTACAGAAGTTTAACCCCTTTATGTGTGCATCTATAGTGGAAATCTACTCATTAGCATCCTAACAGATGTGGACTGCAATTGGTGCATCATCTATAATCTTTTTCTAATTAAGATTACTCCTGCACCATATAATGTTTGTTTAGTATATTTAAAGAAAATATTGCGCCATCAATGACAAAGCAAATTCCTCAAGTTTAAACCTGTAGGGTCATTCTGTTTCAAATCATTCCGCTTATTTCAGAACATTCTTGAGTATCATGATCAATCCATTGGTCATTGTACTTATATCAATATATGATGAACATTTATGTTGATTCTAGTCATATTCATGCATTTTATTAGACGGACAAGAAGTATTCTTATGATAAAAAATGAATAAATACATGTAGATTACCTCAAAGTTATCTGCTTTTTTTGACGTCTTTAACGTCTTTAAATTTGCTATACAGATTAGAAGTTGTCTCACTTTGTAAAGCATCAGGTACGCTGTTTAAGCAGCAGGAAGTTGAAATAAACATCATAAGCACGAACATTTATTCGAATTCAATCCCATTTAAGCAAACAATTCTTGTTTGCTGTCGTTATCGTGTGCTGGGTGGAGGAGTGAAGGTCTGAAATTGATGAAAATTGAACTATTTTCGAAGTAAAAATCATTGTACCTTTGAAACAAAACCAGATAAAGACATGAGTTTGG
>JARJDU010000194.1:0-15626 GCA_030264695.1 Lissagria laeviuscula
ACTTGAGTGTGACCATCTATAACAATAAAAAATGCATTTTCATTTCAATACATGTACAAGAAGAAATCTTCAAAATGTTATTAGTATAGAAAATAATATTTAATTAATATCTCTGAGTGTTTTGCCTAATATACAAAATTATCAGTTTATTAACATGATTAAGACGAATGATTAATGAGATCTTTAGTCATCACAGGTGAAGGTGAAATTATCCATTTATAATCTAGTTAGATGAAACGGGGAAAGTCTGCAGATGTACAAGTTTATTATACTTGTGCGGCTCTAATTAATCCAACTTATTGTACTAAAGCTACAGTAATTAATAGCATGCAAAGCATGCGGCGCTAACATGAAAATTGTATGATTATTTATTCCTAAGCCGTGCACTAAATTGGCGAAAGTAATGCCCTTTAAAGAAAGAATTATGATAGTACATAAACTGATAAACTAATTAATATGTACCCTGTGATAGTGTTCATAATGATATGTTAAATAGATTAATAAAGAATATCAAACAGTGTATTAAGAATGTCGATTATCAAATATATATGGTGAATAATCCATTGTGTTTTGTTTTGGTTGTATTTCATTAAAAATCAGCGAAATGAGTCATGCAAGTGAATTAATCTTTAAATGCTGAATCAACCATTCAACACTGACTGCTGCAGAGAAGGAAAGCTGTTTATTGCATTATTACCACGGAGAGAAGTTACTTCAAGGTTTTCGTTTGTAAATATGTATTATAATAAATCCGCGGACACAAACTCGCGCACGTATATATATAATACAGTATGTATGGATCTAGAAAAGGAAAATACTCCTGAATTAAATTCAGCTAGTAAATGAATTACTAACAATGTAATGCTAATCTGTTAGTATAAATTGCTTTATCAATACGATTGCAATTGTTTTATCAGAAATCTATGTACATTTCCGACATCGGACAAACTACAACTTTTTTTTAAATTTACGTTAACTATAAGTACTAGTTAATACTTTGCTAATTGTGTATATTAATGAATTTATGAAGTATTTGAAAAATTTATTGCAAATTTTCACATTCACATGTCCTTCAAGTAGACAGATGTAAGCAATACCTTTTGTTTTAGACAAGACAATTGTGAAAGCCATATGTAATTTTAAAAATAACAAACTAATTGATAAAATTGCACATACACAACATGTTTAGACAATTTCTCTGACTTGAAACAGACTCAAGTAGTAAAATAATCAGCAGTTACTACATTTTAACATCGATTTAAGTAAATTCGAATAAAACCTTCAAACAAATTCATTATAAACATATTTGAATATTTAAAAGCCTAAGTTAGTTCAACTATTCCAAATAAGCAAATTAATATACTACTTATGTTAATAAATTCCAACGCATATTACCTTCATACGAATGATCCAGTCCAATCGGCAATCCATTACATAATTCCAGAAACAATAATGAAACTAAACAGCAAACCAATTTCCATATTGCTCTTTCCATAATATCACAAAGTGAAACACAAACTCAACAATAATCGAACGACCGCATTGATAACGGTGAACAACCGATCCGTTCAACAGCTGTGAACATTAAATCGTTATGATTGCTAGCTGTATATAAACTAATTGACTAATAGGATAGTTTCCCAATTTTGTCGAGTTGAATTAAAATACAATGATTGTTCATCGACAGAAGCTCGGTTGAATGTAATTTTGGCAGCACCAGACTTACACCACTTGCACGAACGAACTCAGTTCTCACTCATGTAGCACATTAAATGTTCGCATTTGCACTTATGCAATAACAAAAGATCACCGCGAGCCACAACACTTAACGCGAAATCATTTAACGATCGAATCATTTGTTTGCTGTTTAATAGAAATATCAATCTGCGATACACGCCCGGTCATATTGTATTGTTTGTTGCGACGAATGCGCAATTAATAATGCTCAGCATTTTGTTCAAGAATTTGTGATGATCGATATGCACTTGTTTTCACCATTTACACATTGATGGAACACACTAATCGCGTTAACTTGACCATCTTGATGGTTTAATGGATACAATGACAGGCAAGAGATAGGAAACAAGGTGGCAAGGCAAAGCCAACAAGAACCAGGGCCGCAACCGCAACTGCTGCACACTGACACAAGTGGCGATGGTAATTGCAAATACATTTAATCGAAAACTGTGTGGTGTATCGCCATCTGTGCAAACATGAATGTAACAGAAATATTCTAGTAGCGCCCTCTATCACGTTTAGTAATTTAACATAACCTTTGATAACCTTATCTCACAGTTACTTATCTATGCATTCAGCTGCACTGAAATTATAAACTTTTGTTTGTAATATTATTATTAATAGCCTGAAATGTCATTTACAAAAACAACTACCGAAGACAAATTAAAAAACAAATCGAAAGAATTAAATGAAGCCGTCGCAGGAAACCAAGATCTCGACACGGTCATTAACAATATTAAAAAGGTTGATAATACATGTACATTTGCTCAGTGCAAAGCTAGAACGAGAGATTTTGCCATTACTTGTCCATTCTGCAATTCACGTTTTTGTACGGCTCACGGTTTACCAGAGATACATGGATGTGGTGAAGCTGTTCGCAGAGAAGAGAAAAAAAAGTTTGTACATCCAAATATAAAATTAAGCAAAAATGAACATGAAAAAGCTGCAACAAAACTAAATATGAAACTAAAACAAATGCAACTTGAAAGGAAATCAAAACCTGGGGGTTCAACTAGCAAAAGAAAATAAAATTAGATTATAATTATTTTACATTTATTATTGTACTGTTATTGTTAATAAAATACTTTTGATCACAAACAACTATTTATGGATTACAAAAATATATATTGCAATATTATATAAAAAGTTTCATTACTATAAAGGAATTCATTTCCATTTCTCATGCCAAAATATTGGAAGACTAGCTTAATACCTTTCTTAACTATATTGAGATTCTGATTAGATAAATTTTCAAAGTTAAAAGTTTTGTCATCTTTGCCATTATCAACTTAAATCAATACATATTCTCACCCTTTTATCTTAAAATGCTTGAATCATGATGCTAGGTTTATTGTTACCAAAACAATGCAGATTATAGACCAACAAAGCACAAAATAAACCCACAAATTACTTTTAAATGGACTGCTATACTTATTTCTCACATTTGCACCGATATCTCTTTTACATAGTTTTCTTGCTTGGTATACAAGCATAGCTGGAATAATATATTGTATACAAGTTCCAGCATATGATCCAGTAAATTCTACCAATCTTCCCAAATCATGCGTTAGCAATGCAACTATTATAGGAGGAGCAACGGCAATCGTTGGAAACGTTAAGTGTTTCACAACAAATCCATACTGATCCATGATTAGTGGATCCAAAAACAATGCCTTTAGATTATTCTGCAATGTGATAGCCACGATTGGAAAGCTTGTTGACAATGTAAAAATGGGAAACATGCCTAGGAAGTACAGTATCACTTCCATAAAGACAGTTAGTGATTCATCGCCACTTGGGACGAAGTTCAATGTGTATAAATCGTTCAATTCGCGAAATGCAAATACGCCAGTCAGGGAGAGAAGCAGGTAGAACGTACATATTAAGCTGTAGTCCATTGCAAGTTGCTTGAGAACATACTGTTTATCATTGAACGGCGCTATGAGGCCAGGAAGCGAATGATGACACATGAAGCTGTAGATGCTTGCTCCTATGAGCACTGGAAGACCATTGAAAACGAACATGGGCGGCTTATGATCAGCGTTATCACCATGAAATAAACGTAAACTTGCCAGTGTTATCATAACAGTGAATGCAAACCAGCGCATTGATGTAGTCGCTAATTGGAAGTACTTAGTTTTTTGTACATTGAAGTAGGTAAAGGGACAGACTAATATTGCAAATATCCCTACACATATCCGGTATAAGTCGACTTTAGAAATATTATTACTGAAGCAGTCTATGTTGAATTCATCCTCTAATTTTGTTCCATTGCCTTCAGTCCTATTATTAGGACATAGCATATCACTCATTGATTTTGATATAGCAGTTGCATAAATTGCCAAGTCACCATATAAATAAATGCACAAGGAAGCAAAGAACAAGCACCTGCCCATTTTGTTAAAGTACAAACCAGCCATTTGTCCTAGTTCTACAGGTTGGTTAAGACTAAAATATCGTCTCATGCTTCTGTGCCCACTGTTAATGATTGCAGTTTCTTCATTTGTTTCTTCTGTCTCAGTATCTGAGTCTTGAGCTGCCTCACTTTCCTAAAACACACATTGTTATCAAATTCATGTAAAGCTATTGTCATAAATTTGTAATATATATAAGCAGGTAATCTTACTCCATCAATTTTATGTGACTGCAATTTCTTTAACTGTATAGTAGCATTTGCTGCAGCCATGGTTTCTATTACAAATGTCACAGTAATAAATCCAATGAAAGCTAAGAAAATAATCAAACAAGTGCTGAGCAACCATCCTGCTTTAGCAAAAACTGAAGGCAATGTAAGAGCTCCTGTTCCAACTATTAAATTAAATACATAAATCAATCCCACCTGAAACAATATACCGAAATCTATAACAAGGGATTCTATAAACATTTCAAATGTAAAACTTACCCAAGATGAATAACCATCGACTGACAAATTTGTAGCAGGCATTTTGATTATAACTTACATAATAGATATGTAATTAAATTATATCGTAGTTAGTAATATATTGTCACTTTATATAACAATGCATCGTAATAACAATGTATAATTGCTCCATATCATTACAATCATTAATATGCCAATCGCAGGATGACTTTATTTTGTTTTGTATATAAGGAAAACTTGACAGTTGCATTGATGCATTAAAAATAATGGCAACACTGCATGTTAGTGAACAGTTCTACCACCTTATATATTTATTTAAAAAATTCCAAAAAATAATTGAAATTTTAATATAAAAATAATAAATTTAAGAAGAAAATATTTAAATACAAACAAAATTAAATAAATTGAATAAATTTAGAATATGTTTGCAACATTTTTAAATTAAACAAAGATCACATTGATTTAATTTTTAGTGACCTTACTTTAGTATTTAGTAATATTTCGGTTGGTACTAAGCACGCATTGAATGCTGGGACCAACTTCACTGCGAGCCGGCATGTTTTCTGTTGTCTCAGCGTTGTAACATCCAACAGTCGTTTAAAAAATTTGATGGTGAATTTTACCTAGCCCGTTCTATAATTTGCTTATTGTTGCGTTCCTATCATAAGATATGTTTTAAAGTGTTAAAGTTGGCGTTGAAAATATAATAAAATGGAAGGCACCGATGGACGCGAGATTTTGTTATCGGCGTTCACGGAGAAAGAGTGGCGTCGAGTTCCCTCCGAAATTGCAAAAAAGCTTGAAACGTACATTGGCACGAAATTTAATGAACTCATAAGACATAAGGCACTTATGGAAGCAAAAAATTCTAGTGCAGGTATGTTATATTCCTATTTTATCTCTTCGTATGTAGTGCTTGTTCATTTTTTTACTAATTAAATATCTATTTCTGTAGTTCAAAATTTAACTGACATACATGGCAAACATGATGAACTTAAACAAGAACATGACAAGATTGTTAAGAAACTTTCTCATGCAAATAATACAATTTCTGAATTGGAAAATCAACTGGGAAATTCTGTAACAGATGTTTCCAAATTGCAATTAAATTGTAATAAGCTTGAATCTGATTTAAATGATGTGAAGAATCAGAGGAATGCCATCATGGCTGAAAAGGAAGAAGTATGCAGGATGATGGAGAGACGAAAATTGGAACTTGAACGAATGGAATGTGAGATGAATGCATTGACAAAACAACTTGAGGAAGCAGTTTCAGCTAAATGTGAAGCCTTGAATAAAATCAATGAGGCCAATTCCATGAAGATAGCAATCGAGTACAAAGAACAACATTTGGAAAGAGAGAAATCTTTGTTGAAGAATCAAATTATGTCTTTGACTAAAGACTTGGATGAGAGAACTGATGAACTGCTGTCTATGAAGAGAGATAGTAGTTGTAGATATGTTCAAGTTGAAATTAAATTATCAGAGAAGACCCAGGAATTGGAGAATGCTAATGAAGCAATTAAACATTTGACTGAAAATAATAACAGTTTAATGGCAAAGACTGAAGAATTAATTCAGAAATTGGGACAAGAGAAGGAAAATTACCTTAAGACATTAGAGGCTTATCAGAATGAAGTTGACTCACAGAAGAAAATTGCTGAACTTTACAAGAATGTGAGTGAACAGCAAACCACTCATGCTAATGAATTAAGTACAGCTGCACAAGAACTCAAGGAGAAACTGGATGAGGCATTAGAGAGATATGGAGATCTTGAAACTAAATACAAAGAAGCTGTTCTTGCACATGAGGAAGTAATGGCTAAGAAAACTGAATACATTGATATGCTTAAGAAGGAATTGACTACCGCGAACGATTTGATTTCTAACCGTCCGGAAATTTCAACCGAAGATGAAGAACTTTTGCCTAAGATTAAAAGTGGTATGAGCATTACGGAGATTTATAGTCGCTATGTTCAGGTAACTGAATGTATGGCTCAGGAGAAGGCTGAAAATAAACGATTGCAATCTTATATTCAATCAATTATACAAGAAGTTGAAGAAAAGGGTCCACTCATTGCTAAACAACGCGAACTGTATGAAAAAGCAGTGGATACGATTGAGGAAATGACTAAACAAATCGACGCTTACACCATGGAAAATCAACAATTACGTGAATTAAAAATGGACCTGAAGCGCTCTTCTCGTAAGCGATAACTTTATCAATTGTTTGATCTATAAATTAATATACTTATAATGTTTATATTTTATGTTTATAGTTTCTACCGACAGAGAAAACGAAAGGCTCAAGAGGGAAGTGACTGATCTTAGCAGACAGGTTTGTCATCTTTTAAGAGAAGTCGAAATGAAGTCTCGCACAGGATCCAGCGTAAACTCTATGGATCACGATCATAGCGATAGCACGTGCTCAGCAGACATTATATCCAAACGGTTGGTGACATTCAGCGACATAAGCGAGTTGCAGAGTACAAATGCCCGTCTTTTGGCGTTGGTGCGTGAGTTGAGCTCAAAACAAGAAGAAGCCGAAACCATGGATCCAGAAATGATAATGGCAATGAAGCAAAAACTTGACCAAATGCGGGAGCAACAGGCAGCTTTTCTCGAAGAGCAAGATAATCACAACAGTATGGTGAAATCCCTAGTAGAGCAGAGAGATACCTACAAGTCATTGTATCATCAATTTATCAAAGGTAATTGCATCTTCTATTTTACAAATTATTTATTACTAATGTTGTATTAATAATTGTCTATTATTTTTTCTTATCTAAAGTTATATGAGTAAAATAAATTTTGTGTAACTTTAGGCCAACCTGACATAGACGGTGATAAATCTTCAACATCCAAGAATAATGAAGATTCAGATTTACAAACCGACGAAAAACATCAAGAATATGAGCAAATGTTGGAGAAGAAAACTAAGGAAATCGCCATGATCAAGGAAGAATTAGATACCTACAAGATGGAAAAAGCGGCTCATGAGAAAATCATTCTCGAACAATCAGAAAAATTACGCTCTGAACTGCAAGAGATGATGAGACAAAACAATAAACTTAGTACTAAATGCGAAACAACCGATGATATGATTAAAATAGCGAAAAACAACACGGACGTTTACAAAAACCAAATTGAACGATTAGAAGAGCGCATTCGCATTTACAATGATACAATCATCAAGCACGAAGCAACTCAAGAATATTTGAAACAACAGATTATGGAAACCCAGTCGAAATTGTCAAAAGTCGAAAGTCAATTTGCCAGCCTTCAGAAGGAAAACATGCTGCTGCGCGATTCCGAATCACGTTTGAAATACGAACGTGAACATCTAATAAGAGAACAACAATCCAATTCAACAATGTTAGCAAATATCGAACTTATCAAAGCAACGCTCGAAAGGAACGACGCAGAGAGCAAGATGCGTTTAGAGGATATTCTTAAAGATGCCCATAGAGAATGTGCTTCTCTGAGACTTCGTCTTCAACAAGAACAAGACAGATTTAGAGAATTAGGCGATAATCTCAAGAAGATAGCAGATTCGGCTGAAAAGCGAATGGAAGAGGAGAAGACACTTGCGGATTCATTACGTACTGATTTGAATCTCGCACGAGAAAATATCGCATTGAAGTCTCAACAGTTAGAGGAACTTGCTAAAAAATTAAAGAATCCAATTCTCGATGAGCTAGAAGTATCTGTGGAGCGGCGAAAGATTCGGGAATTGGAGCAGAATGTCTTTGATTCAAAGGCCGTCGTTGAAAGTCTTACAGAGAAATTGAAGATTAGTAAGGAAGCTGTTGAACAACATCGAAATGTCGCTCAGGCGGCGGAAATTCAACTGAAGGATTTAAAAGCGCAATTTAACATGGACAAGGTTGCATTTGAGAAGCAAATTGGTGAGTTGCAGAAGAAAATCGAATTGTTAGAAGAACACAATGCCGAATTGCAAGGTGAATTGTCTTTACAATCAGATGGCCAAGTCAATGCCACTAGCACATTGCATGGTAAACTTAATAAGTTGGAAATTCAGAATAAAGTTTTAAATGACGAATTATTATCTTCTAAAACTTTGCTTGATGAGACCAAAGAACAGATAAAGCAACTGCAGGATAATATAAATGTTGCTGAGAATAAATACATTCAAGAAATGAAAGCACGATCTGAAGAGTTGCAGGTTTTACATGCATTTAAAGAAGAAAGAATGAAAATGCTAGATGAGCTGAATGCAATTAAGAGCGAACGTGATCAACTGAAGGAAACCTTTGAAGAATCGAAATGTAGCTGGAACAATCAAGAAGATTTATATAAGAAAGCTAAAGAAGAATTGGAAACTAAAACTGAAGATCTTAATATGCAAAATTCGTTGTTACTGAACCAACTTGAAGCAATCAACGAGCAAATGTCTTTGTTACACACTAAGATATCCGATCCTAATCGTTCAATTGGGGCAGATACCAGCTTAAATAAATCATTCATTGAAGATGAAAATAAGTCTTCTGATCAACTTGTAAAAATAATTAAATACCTTCGACGCGAGAAGGATCTGGCTATTAATAAATGTGAAATACTTGAAGCTGAACATAATAGAATTATAGCTGAACAAGACATCCTAAAGCGACAATGTGAAGACGCCAAGAAAGCGCTGGATAGCCAACAACAAGATACAGAAGTTTCTGTGATCACAGCTGCAAGGCATGCCGAGGTACTTAGAAAAGTCGAAACATTGAATGCTTTAACTGACAGTAACAGGAGCTTACGTAGTGAACGAGATTTACTTATAACCGAACTCAATGAACTCAAGCAAAGGACATCAACACTAGAAGACCAAATAACACCATTGCAAGAGAAAAACACTGAGTTGCAAAAGAAGGCCGAGTCCATGCAAACTGAGAATATAACTCTGCGTGGTGAAGCGACCAGGTGGCGGCAACGAGCCAACATTCTTATTGAGAAATCGAATCGAACCAGCCCTGAAGACTGGAAGAAGCTGCAACAGGAACGCGAAACACTTGTCAAGCAATTGACTGTCGAACGTGGAAACACAGCCAAATTAACCGAGGAAAATAACAATCTGCGAAGCGAAAATACTAAGTTAGATGAACAAATTAGAACGTTGACATCTCAACTGGAGCAGCAACGCAACGAAGCAATTAAATTAAATGAAGAATTGGTTAGTTTGCGGACACAGGTTACATCTCTTAATCAAGAGGTGGATCAAGCTCGCGTACAAATAATTAACATCAATGAAGACAACCGTAAACTTAATGAAAACATCACCAGCAAGGATGTAGCCATAAATGACGTTAAAAACAATCTATCGCAAATTCGTAAAATCGCCAAGAAGTATAAGATACAAGCTGAGGAACAACAGAAAGAATTGGAATCTCTTAAACAACAAATTCAACAAAAGGAAAATATGAGCACCGTATCAGATGAGAAGCGAGATGAACTTTTGCAACAAACTCGTCTTCAGTTGGAACAGCAAATTTCCCAATTGAATCAATCTCACAACGAGCGCATTAACGAGTTAAACGACCAAGTTAATTCTTCGCAGGAAGAATACGAAAAGAGTCAAAAAGAAATCGTAACACTAAATGAAAAGCTTTCCTCAAGCCTCGAGAAGGAAGAACGCTTTAAAGTTCTATTTAAAAACGCCAAGGATCGTATTGTAAGTTTGACTGAACAGAATTCCTCATTGAAATCGCAAATTGATAATAGAGACAGTAACGGTGACGGCCAACAAGGTGGTAGTAATAATGACGATCTTCAAAGATGCCAAAAAGAGAAGGACGACCTTCTAAATGAAATGCAACAAGACAAGGAAAGATACATCCGTGAGATTGAAGCTCTTACTCAGCGAGTGAACCAATTACAAAGGCAATTAGGCCAGCAGGGTAGCAAACCCAGTACTAGCACTGAAAAGGAAAAGTCTACCACCGAGCCACCCACAGCTAACATCAAACCCATGGCTGGACATTCAACTAATACACAAACACAATCGGTACCAATTCAGCCCTGGAGAAGTGGAGGCGAACCTCCTTTGGCTAGTATACGTCCCATGTCACAACAGAGGACGGCTGCTGTACTGCCCACCAGTCAAAGCCCAAGTACAGTAATGGTTCCACCGCAACAACAGGTGCACACAACGGGAAATAGTGGCATTGAGGCGATGTCAAGCAGCCCCACTTCATCCCATACGGATTACGTTCCTGCTACTAGCTCTGCAAGCTTGCTGGGACCACGTCAAGTTGCTGTTCCCCCAACTCAATCCAACCAGGATAACGAGGATGACGATAGCAATATGCAAGTGCAACAAGTTCAGCAGCAACAGGTCGTTGCAATGGTTTTACCGAGGGTAGAACCACCTTCGCCAGCGCAAGAACAAGGAACAAGCAGTAGCTCTTCGAATACGGTAACGACCACCCAAGCAGGGCATAAGAGGCCAAGGGAACGTGAATCTGGTAGTGATGGGGGTGAAGACAGTAAAACCAATCAGCAACCGAAACGAACTCGAATTGTGGTAAGTTGGAGCATGTTCCATGTTAATCTTATTTGTTGTTCTTATAATATTTATATAATTGCAGCAAGGTACAAGCAGCAGTGGTGCTGAAGGTAGTGTCAGTGAAAGTGGCCTAGAAGTAGAGTATCAGGTCCCAACCAGTAGTCAACGTGATCACGAAGAGGATGCTGTTATTGTAGTGGAAAGTGACGAAGAAGGCCCGGACGAAGGAGAAGGTGATGATTATAACATGCCCTACGAAGATGCCGATCAGGATGACGAAGGTAATGGAACTTTATTGCAATTGATAATGCAAGCATAGTTTATGCTGTATTATGTCTTTAAGGTGGTAATGAAGTTGAAGTTATTGAAGATTCAAGCGAAGTGCCGAACCAAAGCGAGCGAGGTGAAAACGATCTGCAAGCCGATGGCGACGAGGAAGAAGACTGCGATGCGGCCGAGGAACGTGAAGAGGAAGAGGAGGCCATGCAACCGGAGGCTACTAGCAGTGGCACCAGTATCTCGACTTCGGTTGCTGTAACATTACCTTCTTTCCAACGCACGAGGGTTGCGCCGTTATCGAGGAACCAACAAACCAATCTTGGTCAGTCTCAAATGTTGGGAGAAACAGGTGAAGAGGACAAGTCTTTGCAGCCTGAAGCTACCAGTAGTGGTACCAATGTATCTACTTCAGTTGCTGTTACTTTGCCTTCATTTTCACGGACACGAGTTGCTCCATTGTCGAGGACCCAACAAGGAAATTTGATTTTACCACCGATGGACGAGGGAGGCGATGATGGTAAGTCAAATTTATTCATGAAATATGTACAACATTATTACTATTTTAATTGATTTCTAGGAATTGTACCGTCCACACCAACTTTAGCTTCGTCTAGGAGGTGCGACGGTTTTGGAGATGCTGTGAGCTCACCTCATGTACCCAGTGGAAGGTTTACTTTTATGGAATCTTCTGCACCGAATACAGCCACAAATGACGTTTTACCTGAGCAAACTTTGGAAATGTCTTCTCATACCGATGATAATAGTAAATAATATTTTCATAGCAGTAATATTGAAACTAGATTATAGTAAGTTTAAATTAATTTAATAATTATTAAATTAGGTACAGGCAGGAGTGTTCCTAATACTCCTCTGCAGACATCTCCTCATGAATCGGGTCCAAGTTGCGAGGAACAAGCTACACATCATTTAGCTGAAGGCGGCGCTATTCCTGAAATAACCATTAGCGGAGCCGAAGATGTGGAGTCTGCTGAAGGTGGCGATTGTATGGGACCACCATCAATTGCTGGTACTTCAGCGGAAGTCAGCCAGTTACATGCGGAACAAACCGAAGAAATGCAGGAAGGAGAAGATGGTGTAAGCTTCTAACTTTCGAAATGATGTAATTACAGTTGCATTCATGTAATAATCAAATTATTGTTGCTTCTTTAGGTGAGTTCTGAAGGAGAAAAGACTGCTAACACTGAAGAGGGTGAAGAAGAAGGTCGGGAAGCAGAAGCGTCCCCTAGCACCAACACAAGATCTCGGAATATCCGAGGAACTCCGGTGCCCACTGCTCGTCGTGGAATACGCGGCACCCATGTACGTGGTGTAGCCCGTCATACTCCACAGCCAATTGTGTGGGCAGATCCGCAAAGTGAAATGCACCAAAGGCCAGGAAGTAAGTATCATTATGCTCAAATTGAGATACAGTGTTATACAGTTACTTGCAGACTTAGGATCAATGCATAGAGGTGGTAGAGGAGGACCTAATATAATGCCGTTTTCACCAAGAGGTCCTCGAAGACCCCGAGCGCGACGAAGTTCCTTTGGTGGTCGTTATTAATCATTCCATAAATTCATTTTCCATTTAATGTATAGTTTTGCAATTAATAATTTTCATTTTAACACGATAAAAATATAAGAATATGTATTCATAGTTTATAAGTTGTTGTTTATACAATAGAAATGAGCGATTTTGGGCTATGTCTATTTGATTTGCATTGTGATACGATTTGAACTATTACACCAGAGGAATTTCTCCTTGTATATTGCTTAATCCTACAGATACGGACCATATATTTGTAAGCTGAGCCACAGGAATGTAATTTACCATGGCAAACGTGATGTCCGTTTATACAGCCAACTATCCCAAACATATTGTACCAGACCTAAAAGGCATGTGAGCAGCTCCTTTTAAAGTCAAGTTCTTATCCCCATAATTAGTTTCCAAGTTATTACTAAAAATCATTGATTAAGGATGTGTTACGTTTTAGATTCCCATGGGATAATTAGTTATTGTGGATGGTATGTTAAGAAACATTTTATTATCTTTTCGGTTATGAAACAAACAACAAAACTCGTAATTTAAATTGTATTTGCATTCTCAGTATCTAGTTTATTTTATATAACATAATTTTCGGTGCAATTACGAATTATAGTTTTTATCTTACTCAAAAACAGCTTAACTTCTTCTGTTTTATCAGGGAAGTTAGATTTCAAGCCATACCATTCAATTATAAATAAAGCTTGCTCAATTTGTTCACCCCATAATTCCATCTCGCGCCTAAATTTATTCTTCGCTATCAACATTCGTTCATGAATTTTCGATTTCCATCTGCCAGATGATTCAAATTCCAATTTTCGATATTGTTTTAATATTGTATCATTTGCGTTTATCTGTTGATTGATCATATCAATAATACTGTCAATTTGTTCTTGCGAAGTTAATAATTCTGAACAATAACTACAGGCAATAAAAGTATCACATGTAATAGCATCTAATACAATATAATTACAACAGTTCAAACATTGAAAATTAAAATTAACAACTTCACAAGATTTATAGTGTCGTGGCACATTGTTCACTCTGGTACTTGCTATTTTAATATTAAGAAAATCACAGATATTGTTAATATTGACATGTTCAGGTACTGCACTTAAAATAGTTTCAAACAATTTAAGCAATTGCTTTTTGTAATAGTTTTTATCAATACTTAAAGCCAATAATGCATCAGGTGCAACTATTTTATATCTTTCATACTCCTCAACGTTATACGCCCTTAAATTAGAACCATTTACAGTTTGGTCATTACATATCACATACGATACATAATCGTATTTACGGTATACATTAAAATTCTCTAAATTCCATCTTTTCACTATTTTACCATAACATGTGGAAAGTGAATACGTTTCTGGATGATTTTTTAATTGTACAGTCATGAGATAATCTTCAACGTTTTCAGATTTAAACATTTCTCTTATAACAATAATGAGTTCTTTGGTTTTATCATAGATAGTTTTATGAGACACGTCATTAACAATAGAATAAAGTAAACATTTACATAAATCTTGACATCTCTTAGGAATTGTCCTATTAAAAATGCCTTTAATAATCCAATTTTGGCTTGTATTGCTATTAAATAAAACATATTTCTGTTTACTTAATATTAATGCTCTACAATAAACACCTTTAAATTCTAATACAATATATTTATAGTTAGCATTGAACTTTGTTTGCAATAACATGGCCTTCTCAATAGCAAAATTGCAATTGAATTCATTTACATTAATAAACAAACTGTCAGTATGCCCATAAATTGTGGTGCATTCGATTTCAGCCTTCAGGAAATTTTGTAAATTATCCAACAATTGACGACCATGCATAGTTATGGCGTTACCCAATTTGGGATGATAGAAAATAGAGTATTCACTACACAAGCAACCATAAATACTATTCGCTATTAACTTAACAATTTGACTATGTGATTTTTGATAAGTAAACTCATGCCCTGAATCAGTTTGCCTTGTCTCAGCTTCTTTCTGCTCTAATCTCTGACGTAGCTGTATTAAATTATCCATTACATGAATCAGGGTTCTATCATTATTAGTAAAATACAAATTGAATTCTCTTACAATACTTGGATATAAAGCTTTAAAGTCATAAGATATGACAAAATCCTTGTGCAATCCAATACTAGGCTCGACAATAAATCCTCCGGATATTTCTTGTTTACTTGGTCTGAATGGGCTATTTATTTCTGGTATAATCATCATAGCTTTATGTTCACATTTTGAATTCATTGAGTACATTTCAAACTTCAAAAGATATTCAACTCTTTGCAAATGGCCAGGTTTTCCGACAACTTTATTTAATGGACATCCAGTTACATTAGAAATTAATGTATAAATAGACCAAATATCTATAGCATTGGCCAAGTCAAGATATTTTGCAACTCTGGCCAAAACGACAGTGGTAAATTTCGAAATAGCAGAGAGGAATTCATCATTATTTAGTTCATCAACATCTTTTAACAATAAATAATAATTTGGTTTATGAATTTCTTGTTGTAAACAAAATTTGAATAAACTTTGCAGGTCGTTGAGAACTTCTGAAGAATAAAATTCATCAGCTGCTAACTTTAAATCTATTATGATATATTGTTCCAATAGTGCATAGAGCTCCTTGCTATTTTCTCTTAATATAGATTTATC
>JARJDU010000248.1:0-10973 GCA_030264695.1 Lissagria laeviuscula
TATTTGAAAAAATAAATTCAAGCAAACAAATAATTAACAATAGTTGCCTGCATTAAACAGAGAAACATTAAAAAAAAAATTAAATACATGCTCTACGCGATTTTAAATAGTTAGCAATAGTTTGCATTTCTGTTAATCGGGCTGTCAAGTCTGCTAATGGAAATAAAAGACGGTACTTTTCGGTCCTGTCTGTTCTCATCATTCTATCGATAAAAATTACATTTAATATCTCTTCCTACTGAAAAAATAACGAAATCCCGTACAATTCCCCATTCACACCAACTTTTTAATTTTCTCCATGCTTGAACCGATTTGGAATTTTCATTTCATAAACCCCCACACCCAATCATTTTAAGGGTGTATAGTCCCGCCTGTGTTTTTCTCCCTTTCACATATAATATGTATACTAATTTTATTTTAACTTGATACAAGCATGTAGTTTTGACTTTGAAATTAAACATCAATTTTTTAATACATATGTAGGTAATTTTCTTAATTTTTCGGTCCGTAAGTTCGTTTGTTCTACAAAGTAGAACACATTTAAAAATAAAATTAGTTAAGTCGCTCTTAAGTTATGGTGTCACCAAGGAAAATATTCATTTTTATATTTATAGACAATAGAATTCTTAACACCAAGTGGTATCCTACGATCACATGATAATAAGTGGTTCAAAGTTCAGAAACACTAAATATTCCTTCTATATTAGTGATCATCGGCCAGAATAAGCCTGCTCCATAACATCTATCCATCTGGTTCTGTCTTTTACCAATCTATATATTTCCACATTTTCTAGGTGTGGGTAGACATCCATCCATTATTTTTCTCAAAAGTAAGTCATCTGTAATATCTGAATACCAGTTATTCGTAATTATATTTACTTTATTAATTTAAAAATTATTCGAATAACTATATGCAATAATTACATCATTTTATCATTAAAATATTACTTAAATGTAAAATAAATATTACTATGTTATAAGTCATCAAAGTGTAATCCTAGTTTCAGTAAGTTTGTACTATGAATACTATGTAATCCAACAATATGAGGATTATCATGTAAAGTATCATATAATAGTTTAACAGTCAATTTTTCTCCTGAATAGGAACGATTTCCACAAGCATAAGAAAAAGCAGTTTCTTGTTCCACAGTTTCCATACTAGGTTTAAAAGCAGGTAAAAAACTGTCTTCATCTTCAGTCAATTCAATTTTTGACTCCTGAGTTCTATCAATAATTTTATTCGAATTCCTTAATAATACATTTGGCATTGGTGTACCAAATCCATACTGAAAATGTTTATCTCTAATCTTGTATGATTCTTTATTTGATATCATGGCTGTAAGAATATTTTTAATATAGGTCTGAAAACATCAAAAAAAAGAGTTTGTTATTTATAAATAATATGAACATTAAATTAACTCTTTTTATTATTTATTTACCTGACACAAATTAGCCACATATTCAGGAACATGCTTATCCGAACCATCCAAACCATTTTCCCAAGCCACTAAAGCAACTCGGTTGATAATAAATCCAATGTCAGGGAAAAAATACTCTGAAACTGCTGTTCGACATGTATAATTTGGCAATGCATTATTATTTTGTGGATGTTGAGTCGGTGTATTTCGGACAGGATTATGATAATAATTCATATTCCTCACAGCCATTGCAGCAAACATCAATTGATTATGTGCTTTCAATTCTTCTTCAGTTCGCAACACTTGTGATACAGCTGCATTGAATTGTATAACGGATAATGGGTTTTTAAACAGCCACCATGAACGTAGTAATTGGAAATACTTATCTTTCTTTTCTTTATCTAAAACTGCCAGTATTCTTTTACGCGATTCGTTTAGATCGTACATATTTGGAAAGCTTAATAGAGAACCAGAATCTGCAAATCGCTTAAGCTTTGTATACAAATGGTTATATTATATGGGTACAGTAACCTTGACAAATGACAGCAGCAACTTCATACATTTAAAAAAAAAATCAAACTGTAATAATAATTATAACCTATATCAATTACAATAAATTAATTGTAAAACACAAACATAGCATTATGTCAATGGGGTTGCAAGAATTTGTTGCTTTCCAGTCCATCGATTTCCAATCACGAAAAAGTGCACATAAATTGGTATTAATTTTCTTTCCTTTACTTTTTATTCTATAAAAAATTATTTTTTATTTATTAATTTATTATATTTAATATAATATGTGTTTTTTTTTAAATACTGTATTTACCAAACTATAGAAATTCACGTCAAAGAGTTTAAATGAATCAACAGGTATATGACCACAATTGTTGACTCTAAAAAACTTCCTTATCAATAATTGGTTAATGGCAATAGCATATGCATTAATGCAATAGATTTCAAGATTTGTAATGTACATTAAAATTTGAAACAACTACATGATTTAGTTCTCCCGCTCAAAAGACAGAATAATATAGTCCGAACCAAACAGTCTATAATCAGTATATGTGAGATTTTAATGGCTTGTTAAGAGTTACGAGTTATCATGTTTTATCATGAAAGATCAGAAAGTTATTGTCTTACTTAATTCACTCTATTTATTGAAATATATTCAAAACAATTTCCTTAAATAGAATCTGATCTTTTCAAATGGTAAAATGAAAATTTAAGAGCAAAGGAAAACATTTGATGCTCTGTAAATGCTAATGTCTTCCAACACAAAATAAACTTTTAAAATTCCATTCCAAGCAGCCAACTGTAAAAACTATCAATAACAATTATTAAGATATATGTAGTGGTACCATAACCAACCGTTTTACCTCGGTAAGACTCCTACACTTTACCTAATTGTCCTACGCACTGTACCTGTCCAACTTTTATAGTATTTTTACTTTTAAATTAATGAAATGAGCATAGTCATTGCCACATATCTCCAATAGACAAAAAGGAGTCCTACTAAAATCATGTTTTTAGTAAAAATATCCTACTCAATAATGAGAGACATTTGGTAACCCTAACTATACTCTAATTCTAATTGAGGACCAACATTTTAACATGTTCTATTTAAAAGATAGGATGAAAATGGAAATATCTTTTAATTTACACTCAATATATGTTAGTTATAATTATAATTAAGTGGGTATTTATTTTGTGCAAAATAAAAAGATGTGACTTATATTTTAACGAAGCAATGACTGTTTCTATTGCTTTTGGGATTTATATTAGTAAAATCTTTCAAAACTATTATTCCTTATAATTATATTGCACAACAATATAGAGCTCACTATTACTGGTGTTTAGGAAATTTATTTGAAATATTTTGGTATTTTCTGCATACCACTTAACATCAGCCTAAACTAATAAACTTCTTTAGCTCCCATTCACCTATCTATCCCGCACGCAACATTTATTTGGTACTTTATGTGATTCTTGTTTTTATTTCAATTTTCCGATAGAACACTGTATTCAAATACCAACAAGAGTTTTTTTCGTCCACATTTGAGCTTTTAAAACTTTTAGTGAATTCTTCTATATCTTAATTTCATAAATTTCACGGTAATTGTATCAACATACTCTTATATAAAATTGTACATTCTTGAGCAACATATATCCCAAATTCTCTACAGAAAAATAGTGTATACCTTTTCTATTGATTTATTTAATTTGGTCACACTCTCGTGCTAAAGAATTTTCATTACACATTCACACATTGATATTCTAGTGTACCAAGAATATTTAGATACATATTGATATTATACACATCTTTAATATTTATAATTATGAAAATAAATAAGAAAAACGTGATTGAAAACAGAACAATGCAAAACGAGAGGTAAATGCATATTTATTTAACAGTGCATACTTAAGAAAAAGAAAATCATATTCAGATAAAAGTAGACCATTAGCAGAAGCCAAAGTTTTAATCATTTCTTTTTAGCATCCTTCAAACCAGCACCGGCGTTGAATTTGAAGAAAATGATATCACCATCTTCTACTACGTAATTTCTCCCTTGTTGTCTGTATTTTCCAGCAGCTTTGCAAGCAGCTTCCGTTCCTTCTTCCTTGAAATCCGAAAATTTCATCACTTCGGCCATGATGAAACCTTTTTCGAAATCGGTATGAATCCTGCCAGCCGCTTGGGGTGCCTTGGTACCTTTCTATAAATTAAATATTTATTTCAATTAGATGCTTAGCTCCTTACTATAAAGTTTTCTCAGTATTCCTCAGAATAAAAAAATACCTGAACGGTCCATGCTTTGACTTCATCAGGACCAGCAGTAAAAAAGTACTCTAAATTAAGAACTTTATAACCCTGCACGATAATTTTTTCCAGAGCACTAAAAAAAAAACACAATTACTTATGTCATCTTTATTGGATGATGATGTATGTTTGTGTTAAATTTTCATAGCCTATACAAATTTATATGATTTTAACAAATTTAACCAAAATCGGTATACATTCTATATGAGAAAAGGGAAACAACATAAAATAGGTTACGCACTCCTAAAACGAAAGAAGAATGAAAAATCAGTAGAATAAGAGGAAAATCAAACAAAATCAAAAAGTGATAGGTTGGTAAGGGTGAAAATAGAATAAGAGGGGGTTAAACACTCAAGGGTGTAGTGCCAGGGTTTATTATTTTTTTGATACAAAATTTTTAATAAAAATTTGGCCACTTTTTTTTTATATCTCACCGCCACAGGGTGAACTCCCATTGTTTATCTCAGAGCCGTCAGTCAAATTTTCAAATTTAATTTTTCCCATATACTGCGCACACAAGTGAAAAATTAAATTTAAGATACCTTTCTTAAAAAAAAAATTATTCCCGTCCTGTCTCTCTAAGTTGTGCCGGAGCGGCGCCCTGGCACCACTACCCCCACTGTAAACACTCCCCCACATAGAGGTAGGTACAAATTTTAAAGTTATTAAAAGCAGGGCACGCCCAAATGGGTTTCAAAGAGAATTGGGAAAAAACATGCAACACCGCGGAAACCGCTAGTTATAAATATAAATCAACTTTATAGTACAAATAAAATGACACTTTGCAATCAAATCAAAGCATATGTTCTGTTTCATTGAATAACACCCTATTTCTAAAATTGAAGCAGTTAATGAAAATAATCGATGACCCATTGAAGGCCAAACAGGGACAGACGATTTGGTTTAATTTAATTTTTCTTTTTCTGAATGATGGTCAGTGATGAGACGCCGCCAACGTTCCGAACATAAAGTTGGTTCAGCTGTGGAACCTATAATTACGACCGTAATTCCAACAGACGTGCTTAGCCTTTATAGATGGAAATGTCATTTGATTGCCCAACAATTCCTTAATGGTGTTAGGGACTTGATACAAGTCAGAGTGAGAGAACTCAAAGATGAAGAATATATGTGTGTGCAAGGATAATAATCCGACAACAACTATCAATGGCCAAATTAAATAGGTTACCTTGTCGTGTTATTATCTTCCATGTATTTCTTGCGTTCGACCTCATCCATTTCCAGTAATTTAGACTCAAAAGCCCCAGAAAATGGTATAATCGTAGAACCAGGATCGTTTTTGTCAACCCATTCTTTAATTTTTAACAACCTAAAATTCAAAAAAAATGTTATATTTGTCCTTTGATTAAAGCAAATAAAAATATTCTCTTTCAATCAACAATCAAGCACGGATTGAATTGCCGCAATTGATGTCGGAAAGATCAAAGCAATCAGTTTAGTATTATTGCAATTTCGACGAGCTGCCTATAGGTAATTAAGTTGAGTATGTAAGTTGATGTAGCATTGTCCCCAGGAAAAGTATTGTTTGGTGTTGGAACACCATTACCGCCGATGAGATGGCGCGTTTACAAAAACTTAAATCCTATGTGTATATGAGTGTATATATTGCAGCCTTACCATTTGTTCTTTTTCTTGATGTAGTCCTTCTCCGATAAATTGACCAAGTAGATAGCCGGCTTTGACGTCAAAAATAGATGCTTGTTTAATACCTCGATCTGCGAAACAATACATATACATAAAATTTAGGTGTAATTCAGATATGGAAACGATTAGAGAGGTTATTAATGATTCCGTGACAAGATGGTGTTCTATTGGAGACCTAGGTACATTTGTATATACTTGTGTCATGGCGTGGATGAGAAGACGCAGGGGTCGTTTATAAGATTGACATCGTGTCAGTATACACAGCATGGAGCACACCTCCATCGAAGAAGAACATTATCGAAAAGTTTATGGTTTGAATGATAGTGCACAAATAGTGCACGCGATAGCATGAAATGATATTATGATAATTTCACTTAACATATATAGATACTCACATCGCTCGCAGACCAATCGTGGAAACGTATATGTTGCTTTTGATCCACCAGAACTGTTTTGATCTTGAGAAGCGTGTCCTGCAACATGCATTAAAAATGATAACGAATGCGAAGACAATAAAGTGCCGATCTCTTTGATATATGGCACTCCACCTTACTCCTGCATCTGTAGTCACACTAATACCGTATAATAGGCGACCTTAGACCCTGTGGAGTTAGTTTCTATGAGGGTACCGACTAATAGGGTATCACCTGCGCGTGCGCTCCGCAGGAGGCCACTACCACACCTCGGCTCGTGTCAAAAACGAGCGTTCGCTAATCGAATTATTTTTGAAAACATTCAACGATATTCAAATTGAATCGCTAACTACAAGTCATCATCACGAAAGATAACTGCTTTGTTGTACATGAAATAAATACAACAAGTGTTGTACAAGGACAAGAGACGCTTGTGCAGTCAACGGCGAACAAGATTTACATTCAGTTATGTTCAATAAAAATCCATTCATAAATCTCGATGGCGATGAATTAGCACAAACTTTTTGTTGTACCGACTTACATATTCGGGTTTCAATTTTTTGTCGGTGCCACGCACGACAGTACGTTCAAGCGACTCCAGTTTTTTAAGCATTACATCTTCGTCCTTGAGACGCAGCTCTTCTCCGATGATTTCCAGATCACGAACAGGGTTGACATCACCTTCTATGTGAGTCACATCATCATCCTCGAAAACGCCTGTATAAAGCATGAACATTTAATTAGAAGGATGCTCGATTTTAATGAGTTCTGTACTCACGGCAAAGATGAAAAATAGCATCACAAGCGCTAATATGTGATAAGAAAGCATTGCCTAATCCTTGACCCTCGGATGCTCCCTTTACTAAGCCGGCGATGTCAACGACGTTCAAAAAGCCTGGAACTTTGCTAGAAAACGAAAATTACAAGCGTTTAATATGCACCTACGTAACAATAAGCAAATTGCCTAATTGGAATGTGGAGCAGTCTCTTGTCGCCGCGCCGCCACTTATTTAGTAAAGTCGGCAAAGTTATACGACATGGCGAAATGGATGGTAGGTATATATCGAGATTATTCGTGGTGGGTTGTCAAAACTACGCGCCTTTGATCCTCAACAACTTAATGAAGACTCCATCCAATTGTGGAGTTTACTGATGTTCGAGATGTGCGGAACTTCGTCGATCTGTATAGTGTATATATATATCTAACTAAGCTTTCATCCTGTGGAAAGCAAACGGTGGTACAATTGTATGCGTAGAATCTGCAAGTCTAATCGAATCGTCGAAGCGCGGCTTGAATTTCCCTTCAGCTTCAGCATATTTTTACGAATTGCTTTTCGGATGCATTCTGCTGTAAAAATCGTCTTCGGTCGTATTCAAATATTATATAAATGTCGGAAGTTGTAGAATGGAATTCACGAATTCGTATTTTTGGATATTCCTATGGAATACATAGATGCATTTATCTTGAAATGCTATCAAATGTAATAATCTAATACACAAAAACACAATTGAGGCAATTAATACGCTACATAGTCGCAGAAAGTTGAAAAAAAATCATAAGAAAGAAAATCTTATTTAAGAAAACAATTCTTGTTCGGTGTCGTTATCGAGAGGTTGGTGCCAGAGTGAAGGCCTGAAATTGTTGACAATTGAACTTTTTTTTCGAAATAAAAATCATTGTAGCTTCAAAACGGAACCAGATAAAGACAAGAGTTGGATTCCTACGGGTAGATCTCAGCGAGAACTATTAATTTGGCTTTGCACATTAATTTATTATATCACTACTTAAACGTAATTAATAGAAACAGATGAATAAAACGGAAAAAATTGGGTCTTTGTTCACCAATGCATACGTTTGATTCGTTTTCTTATATATTGTGTGTGTCGGAGTGTCAATACCTTTGATAGGATCAGTGTAAGATAGATGACATTTGAAGAATTTGAGAGTAATTTGATAGTTAACAAATCTAAATTGCCGAAACGTCAACAACTAGTTAAAATTACAACATACAAATTGATGCAAATGCCGTTAAACATGCTAACAGATGATTCACACCGCCTTTTGGTCTAATCATTATTTTAAATATTGAATAAAATCAACAAAAAAAAGTTTACACTGTAAAATCATAAACAAATGAATATTTATTGCATATTTCAAATAATTTAATTATTAATCTTGATTTTTTTTTTCGATAAAGTTCCCTCAGATAGAACTTAGCATGTTAGCAAAAATTGCGTGTTGTAACAGATTAGCTTTTAGTTACTTCCTGTGTAACCAAAGTAAACTAATAATCGGTAAGAAATAATACATTTAGAACACAATTTAGGCACATCGACAGTATGGCGTGCTAAACCTCCATCGTTTCACTAATCTGTTGTGATTGAACTTTATTATAGTAAAGTTGACAGGTTGTCAAAGGCGACGCATGCTGCTTTCCTATCCACTACGAAAGTGTGCACACATAATCGTATAATGTCGACGCTATTAACTATTTTGTTCCCGTCGATATCGCGATAAAAACGGATAGCGTTAGATGCTCATGATGCATGGCGTGCGAATAAACGACAAGGAAATGCCAAACAATCTATTCTACATTAGTCAAAGACAAAATTCTAACATTATTGTCAAAAAGTTTGAATTATCTGACATTTTTATAATAAATTCAAATACTTAATCTTCATCTTTCAATTAGTATTATTATTCTTAAAATAATTAAAGACATAATTAAACAGGAATTATAATATTATCCAGCTATAGTTACGCCAATAGAGTGGCGAGACTGGCAAAATTCCAGGAAAGCAAATCAGATAAAAGTAATGAAGCCAGTTCATTTAAGAAGAAGATCGGGAATTACAATTCTATTATGTTATTGGTTTTCCATTCAATTTGAAAATTTAAAAATGGAGGCAAATAGTGTAGCAGCAAAGTGGTCCATCAATCCAAATGGCAAAACGCCATTTTGACGAGCTTTGCGGTTTCAAGATCCGGAAAGTTGGTTCAATGTGAACATATTTTATCGATTATTAGAGAACAATATTAATCAACTAAAATCAGTGAGTGCTGAAAGATCATTAACGAATCTAAAATTAATAAAAACCTAGTCGACAAGACAAGCAACGTAACTTGGCTACTCATTCCATTGAAAATGCTATGGCCCGATCTTTAAACTTTGATGACGTTTTTAATACTTTTGTGAAATAAATATCTTGTTGAGATTAAATTGTTATTTTAATATAAATATGCAATACCCATACTTTTGAAAATTAAATTATTAGATATTTAAATAAAATGCAAACAATATTACTGTTAGGTAACCACTTCCAATGAATTTGGCACGGGTCTCAGATGGTATAGTTACGCCACTGATATTATCATATATAATGCACTTATATTTGTCGTTGTACTTGTTAAAACTCTATATAATCGATATTTAATGGCTTTAATAAAATTCGAAACCAATTAAATGTAGGTTTAAACCGATTTAATTTGTTGAGCCCCATTTGCGTGGCTATTTTGACCAATCTTGTCATTTTCTTTTAACAGTGAGATTCACACATAGTTTGCGTCATTTATCTGTAATAAGACAGGCTGTAACTGGTCGATCTACGAAGTAATTTTGCGCCATTCATCAAAAATATTTACCATCATAGACTATTTTTAATGTGCCACCATTCAGCCTTTATGTCCGTTTCTATACAAACATGTAGACTAGTGTGATGCTCCGACTAGTGTATTTTACTCCCGTAATGTAATTTCGGCCTTTATGTCGACTAATGAGGGTTGCTGCCAATTTGCTAGGCGCCACCGAGCCGGTGAGAACGGAATATGTTCGGTGTCGTAGAGAAGGTGCGGGCGCCATGAGACACTGCCGAAGAAAAATCTCAAATATTTTAAAGACCCGTCGTTTATGTAAGAACCGACAAAGTTAACAACTCGAAGATTACATGGGGAATATACAATTTTTGATGGAACTTAAATTGATAAGCTATGGATGAAGAAAAGCCCTCCTACATCATCATTTCGGCAAATCGTTGACCTAATATCCATCGTTCGCTCTGTTTAAGTATCATATGTTATATAAAATGAAAGGGAAGGAAATGTTTCTATCAACATAAACTGTTTTTAAAGATAATGTTTATAAAATATGGAAATTTCGGTCGGTTTTCGATCAGTTTACCTTTTGTAATGGGTTTTGGTATTCAAAGAATTTATAGTTATTTATCGAATTAAAAAAATTATTATAAAATCTTTGAATACCAAAACTTTTACAAGGTTCATTTTGCCTGTTTATGACCCTTAGGATGTCAAAAATATTTACTAAAACGATATTTCGGAATTTAACTTAAAGTTCAGAAATTAAACAATGTGACTCGGAATCAATCCAGCCAATTTCGCTCATTCTTTGCTTCAAACACGGAAAAATGAACCGTCTTTTTAGACGAAAATATACTTTTAATTTTAAATTGCCGCCATTTTTGTGTTTTTCGAATTTCGAAAAATCCTAAGCTATTTCGGTTGTTCTACGATGTACCAGTTCTTCGCAAACCATGCAGCCAGCGAGAGGCAACATCCCGGAGACTGCCCACGCATGCAGCTGCCAATGCGGTGAAAACCAATAAAATACAAAACACGAAGAGATTACTTAATGTTTTAAACCAGAA
>JARJDU010000281.1:0-12802 GCA_030264695.1 Lissagria laeviuscula
TCAGGAAAAGTCTGATCATATAGTCTCCTTTAAAATTCTTCCTTCGTAATGTTATAATAATTATTCTTTAAATCGGTAACGTTTTAATTGTTGTTTCTGCTATCCATAATTCCCACAAATAATTAATTTTTACATAATATTACAGAGACACAATCTCTACGCCATTCGATACTGGATCTGCGAATGTCTCTGCTTAATCAACATCGTTACACAACTCTACCTAATGAACAAATTCTTCGATGGCGAGTTCCTCTCCTACGGCATCCGCGTACTTAATTACAGCGAAACCGCTCAGGATGACCGATATGATCCGATGGTATACATCTTTCCTCGAGTAACAAAATGTATCTTCCATAAATATGGTGCGTCAGGCTCAATACAGAAACACGACAGTCTCTGTATCCTACCGCTAAATATAGTCAACGAAAAGACGTACATATTCATCTGGTTCTGGTTCATGATCCTTGCAACGTTGCTCACAGTGCTGGTAATTTACCGCATTCTTATCCTCGCGATGCCGAAATTCCGACCTCGCATTCTACACTCCAAGCATCGCTCGTTGTCAATGGAGGTATGCGAAGCTATCTGTCGAAAGGTTGATCTGGGCGATTGGTGGTTGATACTCATGCTTGGCAATAACATGGATCCTCTCATTTACCGAGAAATCATTACGGAGTTGGCTAAGAACATTGAGACGAACGCGAGCAATTTGCAAAAGTAGCATAAGCCTTCGAAACGCAAGAAGCAAGGAGGTAAACCACCGGAGGAAAATGCTGGTAATGGTAGAGAGAAGCAGAGAGAAGAGCATGAAATGGATATCTTTGTTATTTAATTTAGTTGCATGTTAAGTACATATATTTAAGCCGTTTGGAATATTTAAAGCGGCCTAGTCCACATTCCGACAGTGTTTCGAAAAAGAACGCAAGAAGCAATACTTACGTTTTATTGATTGATATACGATGATTTAGGATGTCCCATGTTAAGATGGACATGATGAGATTTGTCAATTTTATGAATCCAAGTTAAAGGATATGGAAATGAGATTATTATGGAAGCAATTATTGAAAGAGGACATAAAACAAACAAACAAAAATTACTGTGATCAACTTGATAATTTTAATACTATTAATCATATGCGACGATAACTATGTTAGAAAAGCGAATATAACATATAATGTCCTGCCATGAAATCATTAAATTAAATCTCGAATTTATATAAGTACTAATTAGTAATATGAAATAATCAAATTCAACGTATCGAGTAACGTTCGACTATTTAGAATTTACAAATTTTGAAACGTTTTCTATAATATTTACTCATTTACTACGATTAGGATAAGAATAAAATCAATTAGTATACTACAATCAGCATGGTAATTCATGTACAAACAATTTGTAATTATTTCAAGTCATTGCTACAATCAGTTCATCGATTCGAACTGTATTTACTAATTTTGATTCATATCAATTTTGATACTAAATCGTATACACTGCTCTTTTATCTATTTGTTTTTGAAATATTTTAAAATACGATGTACCTATATTAGGATTAATAAGACCTTTTCACACTTTGATATTAACACACAAAGCGAGGGCATCTGTTGGCTTAACGTCGGAAACGTCGGCGACCTGCTGGCAAAAAAATTAACATTCGTTTAGCTATACAGTGCTGCAAAAAATTGATGGCATTTATTAAAGTTACATTGGCACTACGTTGGCAAAACGATGCATTTATAAATGACAACTTGACATTGGCATTACAGTCCTTACAAGAAGTCAACTTACGTTGGCGGTATTTTTTACGGCGGCAATATAGCGGAACGATAATCGCAGATATCATCCGCCAACGCATTTTGTTTTGGCTCTTTTTTTTTGACGTTTTAGGATCGGCCAGGAGACGTTGGCCTACCTGGCATCCAGCGGAGGTGTGTTAGCACAGGGTCGTATTATACCTGACGAACAATAATAAATGTAACATTCAGACTGTTTGTTGTTAGGATTTTAATAAAAATTGAAAGTGAATAAAATTAAACATACACGCATAATATAATGAATTTAATCTTATACAAAAATATATATTAAAGATTAAAATTGACACGTTGTTCTAATAGTTTTGAAATCCTGTCTAAAACATTGTGTATTTTGTCATGTCAAACAATTTATTTTGTTGCATATTTGTACTAATATCAATTAAATATTAGAATACAGTATGACTGCCATGTGGTTCAATTATTTATTTTCTACTGTTAAATAAATAATGTAACATTCAATTAACTTTTACAAACAACTTTTATGTATGTATTTCTTAAATTTGATATCCATACTCGTATTTTAACAAAGTACATGTATTCGATTGAGTGATACGTTTAATTTATTTATATTACATTTATATTTTTATATATCTCATTATCCTTGTTTAAGATGCATAGATTTCATGCGTATCACTCAATTCGTTGCTGAAAAATAAGATGAATAGTTCATAACACATTTGTATTTCTGCCTCCAGAGATTTTATATGAATACGATTACAATAAATAAATAAAAAGAGAATTTATGAAATGTACTTACTTTTATATCAAGACATAATAGGTATTTACGTTTACTACACAGTTATTACTAAATATCTTAGTTTAAATAATCTAGAAGCAAAATCAATACACCTATAAGCTATGCGTCGTTTATATGTTTAATAATTTTGCAACGCAAAGTGAGTTAAGATTTTATATGAGACACTATGTGAATAGTGAAGAGAGGTTCATAAAATTAAAAAATTAAAATTAAAAGAAAAAACAGAAAATTATCTAAATTTGAATCGTCGTAGAATGTTGAATTTTATTTCTAACGTAATGTTTTTTTTTTTTGCTTTTTGGTAATTTTACAAGCTGATATATTTTTGCCACTTATGTTTATAGTCTAAAAAATTAGAAATTTTAATTAGAACATTATTTCATTATAGAAAATTCACCATCACTTTATAAAAAAAAAAGATAGGTAGTGTTGTAGATACTACCGCACTCACATTAATTGAAATCAATTGTTGATTGATTAGTTGCACACAGTGAAATAGAAGTTATTGAGCTTGAAATTGATATAACAGTGCAAAAGATAGAAAGCATATATTATGCACATGTTCTTAAAAGTTTATATATATAAGAATTTAATCTAAAACAATAAATCAAACAATATTGGTACCTCTTAAAATAAATATTAAAAATTAAAGTCTTTGATTAAACTTTACCCAATTGCATCAGGTAACATAAAATTCACAGATAACAATTTCATATTTTACATAAAAACTGATTACCATGCCCACAAAGATTCATGTAGCCATCGGTTGACTATAAAAGCTCAGAATCATTCTTTGACTCTGCTTGATATCAAGACTTGTAACATTGTAATGCTCATTATTGAATATTCACTTTACTGTGATTCTGCTTATTGTTTCTGTAAACATATTCATAAGTGTGGCTACACCTGTGTGCTTGTTCCTCCACTAAAATATACATTTCTCTGTGCAATCTTAGGCTTGCGTCATGTATACAATTGTTCTCATAATTGTGAATTATGATTTTAAATTACCTAGCTGCACTTCATTTGCATGCTGACTATTTTTTTAGGCCAGGGATTTGATTGAAATCCCGTAAATAAATAGTGTAAATCATTGTGCCAGTAGGCAAAAAAGTTAAATTTTCATCGATTTCAGATTTTTACTCTTGCACCAACCACACGATAAGAACAGCGAATATACAAAATGTGCTTGAGTGAGATTAAACTGGAATAAATTTCCTTTCTTATGATGCTTATTTTAATTTCCTGCGGCTTTAAACAGCGTAGCTGTAGCATCGCAAAGTGAGACAACTTTTAAGCTGAAACTGTTAAATTGTATAGGCTTTTTAAAGACGTTAAAGACGTCAATGTTCACTTAACGATATATACAGAAAGAAAATAATTAACGGGGAATCTTCAAACAAATGCAATTAAATACAACAGCTAAAAAAAATTGTTAAGTACCCCATAGTAGCACTAGATAAAGCAGTGATTAAAGTTGACACAAAACATTTTACACTAAAACATTTTAAATTTTAAAAAAAAACTTCGAAATATGGAAGATGGAATCGAAATTGGGATAAGTCAAGAAAAGCAGAACCTGAAATAAAACGCAAAATACAGCAGAGATCATAAGTCATAAGTTTGTTTTTCATATAATTTTCTTTATATCAGAAAAAACTTTCGTTCTAAACACATTTACATAAAAAGGTAACACAGTAATCAACATTAAAAAGAAACATTTTAAATAAAACTTAAATTAGCCGCATATTTAAACCTGAAAATAACAATAACTTTTACTTCACAATTACAATTTTTTCTTATTTATGCCAACTCATCAAATGATTAAAAGAACGTTTACTTATGATTTAAATTCGTTGAAATAGATCCATTTGCCAACACTCTATATTGCGGCAAACGAGGATTTCGCTCTGTATTATAAGGACAATGCTTCTTAGTATGAGCATTCATCCCAGTAGCATTACAAATCTCACACTTGTGCTTCTGCAAAACTGGACAAGTAACATTCCCATCGGCATCTTTAATAGAATGGTTCTCATAGACAATAGGGCTTTCACCATTTTTCACACAAAACTTGCATATCACGACTGATGAGGCTTGATCAGGAGTGACGCCTGAAGTACCACTTGTATTTGCCGAAGTGTCACAATTAACCAACAACGGAGGTCTCTCGTTAGTAATGCTATGAAGAGCCCACCACTTTAATAGATTGGCGTGCCGCAATTGTCGCAAATTTTCCACCATTCGCATACGGTTGGCATCCAATTGCAATGGTACTGGCGAACGAAATCGTGGTGGTGATGATAAGGCAGTCGAACATTGCGGTCTCGGCGTCGGAGGAGCTCTGTTTGCATTTTCATAGTTGCGTCTTATCATTGGGAGAAACTTGGAACCCGGTGGACGAGTAACATCCGTATAATAATTATACAATTCTTCATAGGTTTTTGCCAGTTGAGAGTATGCACATTTCTCGTTTGGGAGAGGCCCGTATGCGAACTCTTCGATTTCTGCGAAGCTCCCCGGCTCAGGAGCAGTTGCTTGAGAGGAGTGGGCATTTTCGGAAACTGTTGGTGAATCTGGTGTACGTTTTGTAATCGATCTTGGAGTGCGATTACATCCATATTTGATTCTATATGCAAGTGGCAAGTCCATTGGATCACATTGTACATAACTATTCGATGCAAACAATGGTACAGTTGTTCCAGTTCCACCAGAAGCTAGAACATCAGATAATGGAGAATTTTGGTATGGCAACTCTTGGTTCTCATGATAGATTCCTGATGAGAATTGATTTCTAGCTTGTTGATCCTGGTAGTTTTCTTCTATTGCATAATGTGGAACAAAGAATGGCGGCCATTGGTTTACCGGAGTTTCTGGATTTGAATATGATGCATCTGCGATTTTCTCTTGAAGGTTTGATGTAGATGGCCTTTCTGGATCAATGTAAAAATTGCAAAATTCTCGGAACTCTTTTCTTTTAGGTGAAGAAGTCCGATTCGCAGGTATATTGTACAATCGTGAATATGCAAACGAATCAAAGTCCTCTTCAATTGATTGGCTGTTGTTGCTCTCGTTTAACAACGGGACGGTTTCTAAAATTTAATAACAAAGAAGATAAATCAGGAGTTTGAAGATTTCCTATATTAGTAACCTTACCATCAATATCATCCTTAGATTCCTCGGAATCATCCATTTTTTAAGTGTCCTATGAACCTACCAGGTCGAAAGTCACCACAGGAATGAGACCTAGAAATGGCTTTCACCTGGAAATCTTTGATCATTTGCATTTTGTTTTACTTTTGGCAGGAAATGCATGCCCTTTTCGGTATTATAACAAAGCATCAAACTCTAGCGAAAATATATGAAAAGGTGCTGTCGATGAATATTTCGCCGAGATGGGATAAGAAGATAATAGAGCAATAGTATCGGCATGTTTTGTGATTGCGTGTGTTTCATATACGCAATGCTATATGCCTTCTTTTCTATTTCATTGTGGATATTATTCCAGGGTTGATCGTTGCTCTGTGCAGGAACTAATAGCAGCTGCAAACGATCAGTATGTCGGTGAAATAAAAAAGCTTTTGAATGTTTATTATTTCTCACTTTGGTCAACGCTTTGGTAGACTTTTAAACCGAATGATTTGATGTTTACAATTGTGAGTAAAATTGAAGGATGGTTATAACAACAATAAGTATACTTTACTATAACTACACTTTATGAATAGATGTACAACGGGAGTTGGGATAAATTACCTTAGTAAAGAACGACTATTTTCGATACATACAGATTATTAAGAGGCTCATTTACCCGACAAACTGCTTCTCCGGGTGGTCTGTGTTGAAACGGGCAGCAAGGAAAAGGTGAGGTCGAATATTGCCGCGTATCCTTTAAAGAAAGGACAGCAATACAAGGTTTGATTTCAATTACTATGGCCTGAGAAAATGTTGCAAAAATAATATACGTCCGTAACGTGGCCGAATTTGCGATTTTTGCCTTCAACAAGCTGTTTTAAATAAAAGTTCAATTTGGGTGATCACAATCAGTCACGGCTCTAACATGGAACCAGTTTGGAGATAAATGTATCTCTTAAGTCAACAAAATTGAATTAGCCTGTGCAATTATCAACCTTTCCACCAATGAATGAACCAACATATCAACCATCATCAGGGATGGAGTTGGGTGCTACAAAATGAAGCCCTGTAACTGATAACAACATTCTTATCACATGCACCAGATGAACTGCTTAGTATAATCACAGATTAACTATCTACAGATGGACAACGCTATAGCTTTGTTTGGTTGCAGACCCTCAATTAGCGGCAAGGTCGACGCTGATTAGCTAGCAGCAAGCTCAGGTATAGCTTTGGGCACTAGCTCAAGCGGTAGCCAACAGAGCTGTATGACGGTTGATTAGTACATTTGGGTATCTATAACATGCATCTTTCGATTTAATCAATTGTATTAATCGATCTTCATACGGCTCTGTGAGCGCCACCGCTCTTGTCGAGGGTCTGCTGTGCAAATCGTTTTTGGGTGGAAGCTAGATAACTAGTGTGCAAATGTGGCATGGAGCAGCGAATTAGTAATAGAATAGCAGCTCCGCACAACCGACAAAACAAGCTTTACCGTTGCGCTAGGTTTTGGGCGGCTTTTAATAGAATAATGGTTCTAAATGTAACGATGCAGCAGTATCTCATGCTGTTAGCATTTTCATGTCACTCGTTATGCGAAACAGCGCTCTTTAAACAAGTCATTTTTTAAAAATAATTTTAGTTTGTTAGGAGAGTTACTCGTTATGCGAGGTTCTACTGTAGTTGCCTAATTTATAAGAAATTCCTAAAATCTTATTATTTCCTTAAAAATTCAACAAATTTTCATTAAATTTTATATTTACTATAAATAAATACAGAATTCGTAAAATCACCGAATTAATTTCATAGTACAGTGGTACCTCGACATACGAGTGCCCCAACATACGTGTTTTTCTAGATACGAGCCGGCGAGCGAGTGATTTTTTGCTTTGAGTAACGAGCGAAATTTGAGATACGAATTTCGCGGTTTAGGAGGTCGACCGGTAGCGCGCGTGCGCGACCACGCCCACCACCACGGTGTTTCGAGATACGAGTGATTCAAGATACGAGCAAGGTTGCGGAACGAATTAAACTCGTATGTCGAGGTACCACTGTATAGTATTTACTAAGTAAGTCCAATTACAAATTTAAGTAGTTAACCGATCAACAGGTACAAATCAAATTGTCTCCTGTCAATCTAATCTCAGGTATAAGCCGTATTACATCAATATGTTTCTCCCTTCTATGAAATCAGTAGGAGTCTAAGGCTAAGAATATATAAACCCTTGGCAATACGAATAATACTGACAAAAACAAACTAACTCACAATGTCACCACTGTCAACGATTTTAGCTGTTATCACTCCTAAAATGAGTTGTGTTGCAGACTATTTAACATCTCATGGTAAGCATATAAAGTAATTTTTATTTTGATATATTTTACTTAATATATTCTGCGAATTACAAGTATAATATGTCACTATAATTACATTACATCTATCCAAATTATTTTAATATTTAGAAATCAATTGTGATGGGTACCATTTGGAACAGAGCGAAACCCTGGTACAAGAAGAGGTGATCAAGGAGAACTGCAGTAAATCGCATAGAAAGAATTCCAAGTATGAACCAATTTACAAAAAACTAAAATTGGGAAAGAAGATGCCACCACTTAGAATACGATTGCTTCGCAGAATGTTACAAAAATCATTTTTGAACTTAATCAGCCAAGATGAAGGGAATATGATCTTGAGTGGTGAATTAAAAATAGAATTACAATTTTTTCAGTCGTTGCATCCATTGTTAACGGAATATATCTAGATGAAGTGTTTTCATAATAATAATATGTTTTGTAAATTATTGTAGATAGTTTAATGAGTTTAATGAGATTTTGTTTTTTTGTTTATCAATAATATGAATTCTGAAGAAAACTTGATTGTGAATACAAGTTTACTTTGATATAGAATTCATGTATTAAACATTGAGGGCATTTGTAAAAGGTATCCTTGATTATAATGAAATAAAGGACATAGATCGTAAGAAAGATTTGACTATTTCATTTATTTTACATGTCCTTGAAGGTCAAGGTACAATGATCTTGCATGAAGATTCCAATACTGTTTCTAACCTTGATTTCTAGTCTTAAACTCAGCTGATCCAAATATAAATCTAATACGTTTAATTGTTAATTGTTATTTGTATAAATGACTAATTATAGTGAACATTACGAGGAGGATATCGGTGATTTTGCAGGATAATAAATAAGGTAGGATTATATGACATTCTATTTAGTTTTTTTCTTTTTGTAACTCAAATCCGTGCTAACTTGCGTGACTTCAATCAATTTGCTTGTATTCTCGTGCTAAAAATAAGTTCTTAGTACCAGGAAACTCGCAATAATAGGACAACAATATCATAGCAAACGATCTCATATCGAGGACAATAAAATCTAATTGCTAAAGTTTCTTCTCTAAATAATAAAAAAAGAAAATCTTTTTTCTTTATAGAATCGGTATATAAATATCAATTAACTTAGAAAGAAAGCTTGATACCCAAACCTTATTTAATTTTATGTCAATGCTAAATAATTTTGAAATTCAAAATAAAAAAAAAAACCTTAGTCCTCTGTAAAAGTTAGCAAATGTTTGGTTCACATTTTCTTCGTAAACATATTTTTGCAATTACCACCCGACTCTTTGCGCTCATTATTACACTTAAAAGCCGCACCACCATCTCATGCTTTTATCATGAATACCTAAATGTAATAACATTTACTACACTCAGCAATCGTTAATATTTTCACAAGAAAAAGTTTTTACATTTAATAAAGGTCCTATTGTTGCTATGCTGATAAGAATATTACCATGAAATGTGAATCTGTTAACACATAATCAGGCAATTTCGGAAGCTAATTGTAGAGCCATATCTTTTCGATCCTGATAAAAATATAGCTTGTGATAGTAGAAGTTAAACAAAGAAACTTATTAAATGCTTTTGATGTTTGTGACTTAGAACGTTTAAAATGCAATTAAATAAGTTCAGGTTGTCGTAGCTCACATAACAAATATAACAAGCTTATGTAAGTGACACGTAGAAATACAAATTTGGCAGTCCGAGAGACGTCCATGTTCCCCAAATGTGGGAGTGAATTCTTTCCCATGAAGGAACTGAAGTCATAGTATTTGGCACTTATTGCAATAGCTTCCAAGCAGCGGCGTAAGTAGGATTGTCAGCGACCGGGGACAAGTAAAAGTTTAGACCGCCCCAAAAATTAAAAAAAAAATTATTTACACTGCCACTGAGTGGACTACTATTTTATCTTGGTTATATGGTTCATTCGTGGTCCTTCTTTTTTTTTTAACTCATCAGACACCGGTTGGATTGATGATTATTGATTATGAGTCCATTTGTTGTCGTCGGTCTTTTTTCTTCTTTTACGCCTCTGCTTCCAAAATACCGTTGAGTAGTTTACATTTGGGATTAGCAATAAGCATTTGGCTTCTGGTTTTAGTTGGAAGATTGTTTTAGATGTTTCTTGGGCAATATCGAAATTAAAACAATGATTGTTTGCATAAATTATGAAAGACAAATAAATAAGTGCTTGTTCAACATACAAATTAGCTTTTTAAGATTGTTTGAAGACTGTTTTCGTAATAAACGGGAAAAGAGAGAACTACAACAGTTTCGCACTGCGACTAAATTGATCAATTGATCAATCTCCTGTTGCAGTTAATCACCAATAGAGCCCACGTTGTGTGCACAGTTTAGGATCTCCTTGATAGACTTTGCTTTTAGTTCCGCTGACTCTTGAGTGGTCCTGAGGAGTTTTTTGTTCTCAGAAGTTTTCTCACATAGCCGACAAGCCAAGTTGTTTGCATTTTTGTTTTTGTGTTGATTGTATCTCACCTGGCAATGCAAAGTCAGGGCGTAATTAGGGTTGTCAATGCCCAGGGACAACTAAAATTTTGAGTTCTTTGGCGAATTCTTCTCTAGCACCCTTCTCCTTTCAGAAATAAACATTTTTTTCTAGCAGCATTCTCATCTTTTCCAGTTTCAGGCCTAAAAATCAAATATTTTAAAAGTTCCTTGGTGCTGCCCCACGGACATATGTCTCCTAGTTTACTCCTCTGTACTCAGGGAGTAGGCCTAGCCCATCACAATCGATTATTATTTTGGCAATGAATTTGCAATCAGCAGGATAAATGGATGTGAGATGTTAAGAGAGAGCATGCGTGGGAGCAAGAAAATTTTGTAATCTAAAACAAACTTTACTTCTGATGAAAATTGATTTCAAAAATAAAAACTTGCGCTATTACAAGTTGAACAAAATAAATTATTAAATGCGTTTGATGTTTGAGACCTAAAACCAGGTCAAACTAACACTGAAAAATAATAACATGACCTGCGACGGACTAAATTGTCCGGAATCTATAATGTCAACACACCACCAATAACACCATTATTGCTTGAACTTAATTAATTAAGTTGATAATAAATAAAACGTTTAATTCATAAGCTGATTTATTAATTTATCTTTATGACAATAATCAATAATAAAACAAGGTTCGATTAACTTATTATATACAAATATTCACATAAATTTAGCCACATCTTAATAATATCCAAAAACACTGTTTTGTTATAATTAATCTACCGCTTATTTCCTTTTGATTCATAACGACCAACAAATTGTGGATTAGACCCACTAAAGACAGCATGATAATCAGTCAATCGTAATGGCTTCGACTGCTTTATTCCAATTTTCTCCAAAGATTTCACCGGAATTGAACTCTTACAATTTTCACATTTAATAGCCACATTCCCTACACTCTGATGATGACATTCATTATGAAACATCTTTTCTTCTAACATCTCACTCTCAGATCTATTACCATCACTAGAATCAATATCACCAACAAATTTCTTCATCTCGTCGAAACACCCACAGTCATTTTTCAATTCAATCCTCGATTCCATTTTGATTGCTTCCAACGGTTGAGGTTTAAACTGTCCAGGAGAAGCTGCAATCGCATTGACATAATCCATCTTATAACAACAATTAACAATATATTCTTTAATCTTTGGTGCGGCTGGAGCAATAGTATCAAGTCTTCTTGCAGTCGGTTCAATCCTTGCAGCAGGTTTCAGTCTTGTGACAGGAGGTTGAGAGACAGATCTTCTTCGCATGACAGCTTTACCTTTAGGCTGATAACTAGTAACAAACTTATCGTTCTTGATTGCTTTTAAATTCCTAAACGTCGCCACTTTTGGCACTTCAGGTACATTTCGTTGAGCACCACGTTCGCCGAGAGTAGTTGCCATTGGCATACTAGTTGTTGGAGGTTTCTGTCGTGCGTTTTTCATTCGTTGTGGTCGCGTTTTCGCGTTATTCTCCTCCAACAGTTTTTGCTCTAACCGTCCAATGGATTTATTATTACACACGCAATTTTTCTTTACGATTTGAACGAGGGACACATGTTTTATCAGATCGCCTGAAATTTTTGGTACAAGGTCAAAAATATTAATAGAATAATAATGGTAAAAGTATATTGGTATCTCACTTGTAGTTCGGTGTAATTCAACTGATTGTGGTTCTACAGTGGTGTGAAATGTTCCGAGGAGTTCTTCTCCTATTGGAGACTCATAGATCGGTTCATTTTGACTAAGCTCGTGCTCAATATAATCGGTGTATGTTTGACTGTTGAGATCCTCTGTTTCACAGTCATCGCATTCGCAAAAGTCATGAGTTTCGTGCATTGCAATGATTGCATCTAATTGTTTCTTCAAGTCTTCATCTTCTGCAAAAGTCTGGAAATACGCCCAGAATTTTGTTAGTACACTCATCTCTCGGTTTAACGCATCTCAATTTAACGGATATCGGCTTTAACGGACAAATTAGAGTTTGACAAGCCTGGTGCGCCCTCTATGGTGTAATAGCAATACTACTATTTTGGAAACATTTTGAACTGTTGTGATTAAATTGTGATATTGTGATTAAGCAAAACGTAGAGTTTATCGGACAATCACATAATCACATCAGTCCAAAACGTTCCTAAAGCAGTAGTATCGCTATAACACCATAGAGGGCGCACCCTTCCCGTCAAACTCCAGTTTGTCCGATAAAGCCGATATCCGTTAAATCGGGGTCCGTTAAACCGAGGCAT
>JARJDU010000320.1:0-11157 GCA_030264695.1 Lissagria laeviuscula
GCGTAGTTAGGATTATCAGCTCTTGGAATAATGGAAGGTTTTAGGTGTTTCGATGAATTCGCCCCCTTCCCCCCGTTTCAGGCCCGGAAATCTGCTATTTTAACAAGTTAATTTCGAAACATTGATTTGGCGCGCCGGGGGACATTTGTTTGCGTATTTATGCTATATGGTAGCTACGTCCTGCAAGCAGTTGTTTTTGTACAAGGTATATATATTTTTTTTAAAAATGTTGGTTGGTGTGAAAATTCTTTTGTAGAAACAACTTTAGAATTATAGCGTTTTAATTTGTAATGATGCTTAGCTCATTCGTTTTAAGAAGATATCGCCATCTAGTCGAATTAGCTATAAGTAAGCATTAGTTAAGTAAGCCGGAGTATGTAATCTTTCTTACAAAATAATAGATCTAGCATTCGACCACCAGAACTCGCTTTAGAAGATTTGAGTGAATTTTATTGTTATTATCATTTACAACTGCGATTGGTGATTTATTTTGAAATTAATCGTAGTAATTACAATATATTTCTACATTAAAATGACATTAAACATATTTCAACTGTTATTTGATTTTACAGTTTCATAAGCAATGATTGTACTAATAGAAACTGCACTCGTCTTCAAACGGAAATCACGTATTAATCAAAAAACTTCTTAAATATACAATAATATTAGATATTTAATAAAAATGAAAGAATGCATCTGAATTCTTCCTTAAAATACTTTTGCGGATACATTTTCAAAAAAATTTGTTTCTTGCTGCTTCATATTCCTCTTCATCTGCATAATAAACTTCTGCATACGATCCATTTCAGCGTAAACTGCATCGAATTTTATTCTAGAAGTCTGTTCCGTACCAATTTGATCTGAATATATATTATTCATGGTAACATTTCCGAATGTCATATTGGATGTTTGTTTCCTTTTATTTTCGCGCGATTTCAAATATTCGTTTCTAATAGAAACTAACTTTGAAATAACAGCCATTAATGGACGTTTTTGATCTGTTGCATAATTTTCTGAACGTTGACGAGTTTTATTTATTTCATTAAAACTTAAACGTTTTGTTAACCTTTTCCTAGGTTTAATAATGTTTTTACGAACTGGAGTATCACGGCTGGTTCTCGGTCGACTGACGGTAGTCGTTGCAATGGTGTTATGTACAGATGTAACGGGAGATGATTGTAATTCATAATTGTTGTTGAGTTCGGTTGCATCATGAGTTTCAATAACATCTGATTGTTGTTGCTTTAAATCAGGTTTAGAAGTAGAAGGTATATTTGCAACTATATTATGATTAATATTAAGTTTCGATAGATTCAAGGTAGCCTCTGTTATTATGCCATGTACAGATGTATCTAAAGTTGGTTTAAGTTTATAATTGTGTTTTAATATAATTGCATCAGGAGCTTCAATAACATCTGACGTTTGTTGATTTGAGTCATGATTCTCAACTACTTCTGGTATTTGAGGAAGCACAATCTTTTTGTTATTTGTATTGGCCGGTTGAATAGGAATCACTTCCATTTGTTTTTCATTTAAACTGTCATTCTTCGATCTCGGTTTTGATAACAATGAATTATTATTATCTTCAATATCAGTTAGGTCCATGTCTATAGAATCGACAATAGTATCATTATGATTGTGGTCTTGACCAACTGAAGAAATATTATCAGCATTATCATTTAACTCAACAGTCGTTGAAGAGACCAGATCATTTCTACATTTACGGGTGTCTTCTATCGGCTGTTTAATTGCTAAGACTGAAGTTGGAATACTTTTTTCATGGTTATTAATTACGTCCATTTGTCTATCTTTATTTTTAATGTTGATTAAATTATAGGATTTAATACGCTGCGATTTATTAAATACCGGTGAATTATCTTGGATAACATCCTCTTTTACTACGTCTGATGACGATTCGACTGTTAATAGTTCAGATTGGATATTTTTCTGTTCAATTATATTATTAATATGAGAAACAGTTTTTGGTAATAATATAGTATTATTACTATCGTCATCAAAATTATTAATTTCATGTTCATTATTAATACATGTTTCCTTGTCTATATTCTCATCAGTAGAAATTTCATTTTTATTGGGGATCGCAATTGTAGTAGCATTCAAATCAACAATTGAATGAAGCTCTTTGTTTGTATTTTCAGGAGAAATTAAGTCTCCAACAAGACTATGCTCTTCATGATTCTGTAGTATATCATTAGACGCTTGAGTATCAATAATTTCCAGATTTTTCACACGCAAATTGTAGTTCTTAGGAACCGATGAGTTTATTTCTGAAGTATTTTCTCCTCTTATCTTAGTCGCTGGCGGCTTTAAAGTTATGCATTTACTTACCACAACACTTTTTGGCTTAATGATTGGACATGTCTTTGGTATAGGTTTTAATGGTATTGCTTTAGTATTTTCACTATTATTAGTCTCAATTTCTTTATAGAAATGATATCCTTTCCTCGTTCTACCTGCATTAGTGATTAATGAAAGATTGCTGAATTCTGAAGTTACTTCAGACTCATTATTATTATCTTCCAAATGAATTGCAGGACTTTGTTGGTCTTGAGTATCTGTAAATTTCACTGGCATAGATTTAACTTTTTCATCCTGATAGAAATTAGTTAATAGTGAAGAGTTAATTTCTAACGTATTCTCTTTTGCTTTGGATTTATAATCTAATGTTCTATTAGCCAAAACATCATAAGATTGTCCTTCATCTTCCTCCTCATAGTTCTGTGTTATATCATTAGACGCTTGTGTCTCAATCATTTCCAGATTTTTCGCTCGCAAATGATTGTTCTTAGTAACCGATGAGGTTTTTTCTGAAGTATTTTCTTCTCTTATCTTAGTCGCCGACGGTTTTATAATTATGCATTCTTTTACTACAATACTTTTTGGATTAATTACTGGACTTGTCTTTATCGTAGGTTTTAATGGTACTGCTTCAGTATTTTCAATATCATTGCTCTCAATTTCTTTATATATATAATATCCTTTTCTTGTTCTATCCGCATTAGTGATTATTGAAAGACTGCTGGACTCTATAGTTACTTCAGACTTATTATTAGCTGGACTTTGTTGGTTTTGTCTGTCTACAAGTTTTGTTGGCATAGATTTAACTTCTTCATTCAGTTGGAAATTAGTAATTAGGGAGGAGATAATTTCTAAACTATTCTCTTTTTCTTTGGTTTTAAAATCCAATGTCCTTTTTGCGAAAACATCATCAGAATGCTTCACATCATTATTGGTGGGCAATGGTTGAGCTTGCAATATTTGAACTTCCTTTGAACTTGAGACCAACTTGTCATTCTTTAAAAATTGTATAAAACTATCGAATTCAAGGGTATTACCATCCACCGATTGTGCGGTACTTACATCCATTGGTATTATATCATCTGAAGCAGATTTCTCTGCCGTATTCATGTCTTCATTGCAATCTTTGCTAGCACTTAAACAATTTGCTGTGAAACTCAGAGCATTGTCATGTTTCTCTGCATTTGCAACCATTTCGAAACTATTAGTTTCAATAAGATGATGTATTACTACAGGCTTTGGTAGTTTTCCCGTTGACTTTGATTCAATTAATCTAGAAGCTACTGTAGTAATTTTTGTCTTTTCAATTGTATTTTGAATCGGTGCATTGCTATCTGTTGACCTGCTAGGCGCATCCACAGATGTTACGGGTACCACTTCATGTATTACTGTAACAGGTTTTGCGGCGTTAGCAACTTTTGTTAGTCCTTTCATAATCTTTGGTGGTTTAGAAACAACATTCAAATTTTCACCAATTTTGTTAGCTTGATCCTCTTGAGTTTTATTTGCATCCAATTTTCGTTTGACTGCAACAGTTTTAATCGGTTTAGACGAATGTTTAATGGTCGCATCTTTATCACTTTTCAAATTTTCAAATTGGTTAACCCATCGAGACTTATTGGTATACAACTTCTGTGGAAGATTATTCTTCTTAATCTTCTTGATATAATCATCAACATTAAGTTCATTGAAGAGAGACTTAAACGAATCCACAGTCGAAGGTGGTTTTACTGTTTGATTTGATATTATGTTTAATTCCAGACTACATTGTGTGTCAGTAAACTGATTACTTAAAGACTTTCGATTTAGATCTGTACTCATCATAACTCTCCTACCTAATTCATCATGTTTCAATTGAAATGTTTGTTTAAGCTTATATTGTTTTCCGTTTTTCGTGCTTTTTTTGATGTCAGACAATTGTTTAAATTTTGATTTAGGTTCTTGATAGCTTCTAACTAATTTCTTTCTTAAATCATTATCAGTTTGCTTTATAATATTATCGTTAGATGTGCTTTTATGAACACTTAGAAGCAGCATTTTAGAAGTTGTGCTATCTGCAACAACATGAGTTTCCTTTGGTTCTTTGCATGTAGAATATTCCTGGCTTTCAATTAGATCTTCATGTTGTAGCCTCTGAAATCCACTAGTCTGGCGTTTAGTTTGATTGTTACCAATTTCATAATTTCTATTTGAATGGATTTTTGGAGACGAAGTGCATGTTGTTATTACATTTTCAAAATCGTCATACCCCAAGGGGCTGGAAATCGTTGAAGGAAATTTTAGGTTTGATTGACTGAGTCCAATATCATTAGTATATGAAATCTCTTCAGATGCAATTGACATTCCCGATAATTCACGGTCAGTATGAAAAGCCACAGAAGGAGATAATGCTTCTATTACATTTATATTTGCTGGCATTATAACATGATGGGTTTTTCCGTTTTTCTCGTGAGTCTCGGAAATAGGTTGTTCAGCTATTTTATCTGAAGTAGTTTGAATGTCAGTACATTCAAGTGGTCTTGTTGAAAGCTTCCTTGTGAATAGTTTTTCGCATTCCTTGAAAGCCTATAAATTAAAATAGCCATTAATCTATATACAAAATTAAAGGTTGGGATCGTACGGGAGAAAGTTAAACACTCCCCAAATAAGGGTGCAATGGCGTTGCAAGAGGTGAGCAAGGGAAGAAAAGAGTGGCAAACTGAGTTCAAGAGATGTTTTTGAAAAAAAATTCTAATGGAAAGTGACGCCAATTATGCTCGCTTGCTACATCCCTGTAGGGGTGGGACGAAAACAGCCGGGAAACCCGCTAGTAAATAATTTTATGTTGATATTTTGCATGTATTTACCTTAATATCATGGAAAAACAAATTTAAAAACTCGTCATCATTGTGCACAGCAAAATCTATTAGATTATGTGCTTGAAATTGAAACTTAATACATTTTGAGTTGATTTTAAATTCTTTTAATTTAATCTGTGTCTTCAATGTTATCTTAACTTCTGCTATCTTTCCTGCTGACGTCCTAGAACCACAAATAAATTTTGTATTTGTATATAAATAATTAAAAACAATATTTCATTGGAAAACTCTTCGCAATTTTCTCTTACTTGCGATCCTCCTATAATCATTATTGTATAACAAGAAAAATACTTACTCTTTACTAAATACGTTATTTATATTTTGAATAGTTACAACTTCCTCAATTTGCTTTTTATCTTGGATACAAATTTTGAATGCAATAGTCTGTTGTGTGCAATTAATTTCGATGTATGTTCGATCTTTGAAAAACTGCAAAATATATTATTCATTATAATAAGTACTATGATGTAAGTTACTCATGAATTTACCTTCTTTGAACCAAAAGTAATGCTTATTGCTTCCAAACAAAATGCCTTTTTGTTTTGACAATTTATACAAGTCATAAAAGGTGTTATCCCAAATGAAAATACTGATTTGCTGAACTCAACTAAAGCAATTTGTAATTTTTCCTGTTTTGGAAAGAATATTTCAGCAATTTTCACATCAATCTCTGGCAAAAATTCATGAAATAATTGCAACTCCAGTTTTTGAAGTATTCTATTAGTGCATATCATAATATGGTCCATAAATTTTAATCTGTTATTTAAGTAAATGTGTTAGTAATAAACTAAGATAATAAGCAGATGATATTATAGCCTGATACTTACAAAAACATTTCTTTGAAGGTGAAAATATTCCATGGCTGAATATTTTTTGTTTCCTTAGCAAATTTTACAATTTGAAGAAAAAACTTTAATAGTAAAGACTTTTTTATGTCATCTATATTATAATATAACCATTCGGTTAAGTATTCACAGAGTTTATGTAGTAAAGGAATGTCAAGATATTGTTCTATAGCTTTCTGGAATGTAAAGAAATACAATTTTTCTATAATTGAATTGATTGATGATTTACATACCTGCAACTGCTTGAAATATGTTTGAATTCTTTCAGTACTATCACAGCATGTAAGTACTTTTTCAATTATTGCAATGCAAGACTTGTCCAACATAGTTTTTGGTTTTGTTATGTCCTGTAATGCCTGTAAGTGCTGTAAGGCATTTTCTATAGCTAAATTGATATCCTGAGAAGTCGCGCTATACTGTAAAAAAATGCATATCATTCAAAACTTTATAAACCTAAATCTATACATCACAATGTTTAAATAGTATAATGTTTCTACTCACAGTTTGCATAATGACCTCAAATTGGGAATTATCACTTGTGGTAGATCTATCGTCCATATTTCTGCAAATTTTTGTCCAACTGGATGTTTTTGTAGCATTTAATAAATAACGGCCGTAATATGTGTATACCATTACTTGCAGAACTACAATTTTGTTTTACCCATAGTACAATTGGCAAAGCATCGAAATCGCGCAAGCGCAATAACTTAAAATATTTTTTATGTGTAAATAACGTATTTATTTCTTATGTCCATATCCAACATCTATACGAAAAAATAACAAATTACTCGTAATTAATTATTAGGTTACGTATTTATGCTGAATTCGCAATAAAATATGACTAAATTAAAATATTATGAATCAGCTTTAGACCCTTTGTCACAGTATACCCAGTAGATTCACTCTACAGAAATAATACCTACTGACAAAAAATGAAGTTATTCTGTAAATAAGTTATATATCTAACGTATTTGATATATTATTTAATTTCATTGATTTTTAGCATGCTGATAAATTTAATAAAATATTTCTTCTTACTTTATTATTCGAAGTTCACTGTAGGTTTAATAATACAACATGAATAACAGATGTCGACGCTGTTTTAATAAACCTCCTTCCCTTTATATTAGCAGCTCTCCTTCTGCGTCTCACACATGCTACATAAAAGAAGTTCACGACCAAAATCTAAACAGAAATAAACGGGACGTGTAGAGCGTGCAAAAATCATTGCGTTACATTGAGAAAAGTGAGAATATTCAAGAATGGCGCTGCATTGGCAGGCCGTTGTTTTGTTGCTGTTGCATCTTCACAGCGATATAATAGTTAATGGTGTGCCTACAGCTTCCGAAAGAGATGTGACCGTGCTAGAAGTATATCAACCACAGATTGCGAGTGTGCTTGATTATTTAAACTCGAATCCTGATCGGCAGTTCTATTTCAATTTTCGACAATTTATTGGTGCGCAAAAAAAGGTAATATTTATAATTGCTGTTTGTAAATTCTTATTGTTTTTTTGTTGTTGTTATATGCGTATTCTGCGTATTCATTAGAATGCATGGGTGAATATATAAAGCATAAGATTTTAAAGTGTAAATTGCACAAGTGATAATTTGAGTCATGTTTGACTATTAATAAATGCAGTTATTGCATTTCAAATATAGCTCCTTGGAATACAGTATTCTAGTCAGACATCTGAGTTCAGTTATTTTAAATTGTAACATAAGTTATCTGCATACAATTCAGCATTGGACATACATTGTTTTTATTCATTTTGGGTCCACTTGATAACATTTGCACTTTAATCTGCTTCTGCGAATACTTGTTTTTAATTTCACTATAATACAAATAAGGAATATATACATATAGTTTATCTATTATGACCTAATCATAATTATTTTTTTATAGACTGATGATGTCACTTTCATTGAGTTAGAGGTTCAAGCCGAATGTCTTCCTTCTACTGGATGTCCAAGTGATGCTATTTTCTCATGCAAAGGATTGGTGGAATACTTTACCAGCTCTAATAAGTTTGAAACATTACCTGGCATTGACTGCCAGTTAAAATCTGAAGTTCAGTATGAAAGAATTGATGCTCCTGCATCAATTGAATATGAGGTACCTGAAACATCGACACAAGTAAGTTCTAAATTATATTTTAGATATAGTAAAATTACTTATATTGTTGTTGTTGCATTTATTATCAGAAGGAGCAGACAAATATTCCATTTGTTGAGAAATCTGAATATTGTCCTGGTTGTACTGTAGAGTTAAACCCAAATGTACAAGGTGTTGAGAATCTGATTGACACAGCTATACACCACTTAGAATCAGAAAAATCGAAAAAATATGCGTTTGTTAAAGCGTTAAAACTGCAACGTGAAATCGTATCAGGCGTTAAGTTTATCTTTTTGTTGGAAGTAGTGCCAATTGTATGTGAGACACGTTCAGTCGATGGTATCATTGCTTGCCCAATAAATCCGGACGAACCAACGGAAATCTGTAGAATCGAATATATTCAGAAGCCTTGGATAAGCAATAATAAAGATATCGTTAGTAACAATTGCACAATTTCTCAAGAATTTGCATCACTAGCTGTTAAAAGGCCGCGTCATGATTTCGATAATGAAATTGATGTTAATAACGAATATAAAAAGTCGGTAGAAATACCGGAAACGGTTCCGAAAAGTCCCAATTATGAAAAAATGGCCGAGACCGGGACTATAGATGAAACAGATCCGAACGCGGTTCCTCGCCTATTAGATATTGTTTCTCAAATTATTCCAACTAATCCAACAGCTGAAGATGCCTCGTCTCATATCGAAGTAGAAGCAACAAAGTTCAACGCGGATAATTCGCAAATGGCGATTGAGGATATACCTTCATTGCCATCTAGCACTGATAGCGTTTACATTAACGAACAGGGATCTGAAATGGTAAAACCAATCGAGGCGAAGTCGGATCTTAATGATTCAGTTGAAAGTGATGAGACTTTGGAGGATAAACTCACGCAAGTATCTAAATCAGAAGAGGGTGATAAAGATCAAGCTGAAAGCAAAGCAGAGATCGATCAAAGAAGAAAACGAACTCCTAAAGACGACAGCTCATCTAGTTCGTCTAGTGAAGAGAAAGACATCGGAGGTAAGCCTGATACAGATCTAAATAAGGGTGAAGATGAAGCAGATCAAGATGAACTTGTGGAACAGGCGACTAACAATGAAGCAAATGATATTCATGCGCGAAAAAAGCGGTCTAATGATGACGATGATAGTAGTAGCAGCAGCAGTAGTAGTAGTAGCTCAGATGAAGAAGAACACAAGAAAAGAAGGAAACACAAGAAGTATCAAAAGAAGAAGAAGAATTGTAAGAATAACAATGACGATGATGACGACGACGATGATGATGACGACGACGACGACAATGATAACGGCTGTTCAAATAAGATAACTAAAAAGAAATCGAAATGCGATGACAATGATAGTGACGATTCTAATGACTGTCCCAAAAAAACAGCAAAGAAATCGAAATGTAATGATGACGATGACGACGATAACAACGATTGCCCTCAAAAGAAACAAAAGGGAGCAAGTAAATGCAAGAAAAGTAACAAGAACGATGACGACGATGATGATGACGACAATGGTAACGATTGCAACGGGAATGAAAAACGCCAGAAGCGAGAATTGAGTGATGATGTTGTTGCAGAAAAGGAGTTGGTTACTACTTTAGCCGAATTTGCTGGTGAAAGTCTTGATGATGATACCTGGAAGCATGAAGTTTTGGAAATTATAAAAGTAAAGAAGTTAGAACTGGAAGGAGCTGTATATCACATGGTTGTACGCTATGCAACAATGAAATGCAATGAAATCGGCGCTTGTTATCCATATGAACATGATAAATTATGTAAATTGCAACTTCATGTGTCGAAAGATCTTAAAATCAGAGTGTTAAAGTCGCGTTGTCATAAAATTGAGCGCGATGTGGATAAGAATCGATCAACTTCTCGATTCAGACGACAAAGTGATGAGGAATTGCATACAAAAGGTAGCAAAATGCAATTGAATCCTCGTGGAGCGCCTAAGGATGCGATAAATGATCCAGAAATAGAGGTTTTAACAAAAGCAACTTTGTCAAGAATAGATTTAGAATCATCGCATGAACATAAATATAAGTTACATAAAATTAATAGCGCGAACAAACAGCTAGTTTCAGGAACTTTATACAAAATCAACTGCGATCTTATTTTAACTGATTGTCTCAAAAATGATAACAAAGAAGCGGAGTTGTGCGATGCCCAACCTGACGCGGTAATAGAATCCTGTGACATTTCTATCTGGGATCAACCATGGATACCACAAAGAAAACAGGTGGAAATCTCTTGTGGCGACAAGAAATTAGAATACAGAGAAAGAAGATCAATTCACTATCAACATGGGAATAGAGAGAAAAGGAATGTCGATGATTCCGTATCATCCTCAGAAAGCGATGAGGTTAAGCCTCAACCTGAGGTCAGAGTTGAAAATGTAGGAGACACTCAGTTAAGGAAGAAAAGACAGTTGGGCATACCAGGTGCACCAATCGATGCTTCAAATGATCAAACGATTCAAGATTTAACTGAAGCAACGATGTTAAAGTTAGATTCGGAATCGCCGCATGACCATAAATACAAAGTTGTCAAGGTTCTCAATGCTACCAAACAAGTCGTTTCCGGTATATCTTATAAAATTAAATGCGAAATTATATTGTCAGATTGTTTGAAAAATGATAACAAGAAGGCGTCTTTGTGCGGAGAGAAACAAGACGCTGAAAAGGAAATATGTGATATATCTATTTGGGATCAAGCATGGTTACCTCAAGGTAAAAAAGTGGAAATCAAATGTGGAGAGAAACATTTGAACTACAGGGAACGTCGATCAATTGCATTGCATGATGAATTAAGGAAGAAGAGGGATTCTGATGATTCTGTATCATCCGAAGAGAGCGATGAAGTAAAGCAAACCAGTGAAGCTAAGCCTGCCGCTGATGGAAATGTAAAAGAGGTGGGTCATACTCATAAGAGGAAAGAACAAATGGGTGCGCCTGGAGCACCAGTTGATGCTTCAAACGATCAAACTATTCAAGATTTAGCTGAAGAGACA
>JARJDU010000324.1:0-13379 GCA_030264695.1 Lissagria laeviuscula
CAAGATTTATAAATTAGTTCGCCAAAGAAGTTTCACTTCTGACATGTGTACTTTGTACGCACGCATGTTTTTTTTTTGATATTTCGATTTTATATGCCCTTGAAGATCGATTTTTTTAGGCGAACAAAGGGATTTATTTCAAATTGTTGTCATTTTGGTATTTTTTCTAATTTAGAAAAAAAATTCTGCTACATTTAACTTAATATGAGTTTTTCAAGTCCGGTTGTTCTACGAACCATGAGTTCTTCGCAAACCATCCACCCAGCGAGAGGCAACATCGTGGAGGCCGCTCACGAATGCAGCTGCCAAGGCGGTAAATACCAATATATATAAACAAAAAAATGTTTTGAAGAAGTAAAAATTTTGCTCTACAACATACAAAAAACCTGGAGTGTTTATTTTATTTCAAAAACTCTAATAAAAAATTATAAAAATAGCTCATTATTTAGGCTTCCATAGTTTACCCTCCTTTAACTTGTTCGCCATTTGATAACAGATAGTTGCGTATGAAATTTTTGATAAAAAATCAAAACGGTTAGCGTCGTTTTCATTGTAATCGCAAATTTAGAATAAATAATATGTTTCATTTCGATTTTGTGTTACTTACGACAATACATTGAACCGCAACAAGATCGTAATTCGGACGCGCTGTAACATCCTGCAGGGTATTCGCCAAAATAGCAATCAATTATCAGCCTACAATTGAATTCTCCTTTCCTAAAGCATAACCAATATTATTTAAACTTAATAATTAATTGATTCATTAAATTTATATATTAACGACTTAACTTACTCTTCAGAGGTGGATTGACAAATGCATCCTTTATTACAATAGCTACCATTTGCTTCTTCGTCATTCTCCAACTCTTTGCCATAATGTAGGCACTTGCCTAATGGTACAATATACGGATCACATTTATAACTCACTGGACAAACAGATGCATTTTTCTTTTGAGCGCTGCATCCTAATTCTTCATAGAAATGTATTCCTTTCTTGTCACATTGTTTCCAGTAGTTTTCATGACCAATTACTATATTTATAACAGACAAATAAATATCATCAGTTTTCATAAATTCAGCTAATTTGAATTAAAGATAATATTAATAGAATAATTTTTTTTACCAATTTCTAAAATATTGCAAACTCCCAGGAAAAACACAATAAGTCCTAATGTAAACTTTAAAGTCATTTTATTTTAAATAAAACAAACGCAAAGATTTAGTAGCAACTCAATTCGCAGAGAAATCCAATTAAACAATGGTGTAACACAGTTGACAACAATAATATTAATAAACTGAACCTGTTTTTTGTTGTATTATATGTTCGATTTTTTTTATTGCGACTTACTCATAGTTTAATAAGCATGACACGAATACTATTTAAATATTGTACGCGCGTCGCAGAAAATCATAATGCATACAAGTTTGTGCAAAAAGTTTCAAGTCTCATAGTTACACTCAATTGTGTATTATTTTATTATTGTTTTTTTTTTCCGCGTATGCAATAATAAAATATGTATTTATTCAGGCATTGGGAAATCACATGGAATAAGTGAAATACATCATCGTAGTACAGATATCGTAGTTAAGTCATTTTGTTGAAAGATGACGAAATGAAAGAAAAAATGAACAATGTTAAAAAATCATGTTAAAAATCAAAAAGTAAACAGTTGTAGAGGGTGGAGGATTGGGCAAAAGAGAATGAAACATCTTGCAAAAAGGGGTGGGATAAGAGTCAATTGATTTGCGGTGATTGATTTGCAGAACATCTCGCGATGAATTTTAAAAATTAATTTTATATCTGTATTAGTTAAAAAGTTGTTGAAATAGCAATAAAATTGAGTGTGAGTATAATACAGCATAACATTAGATAAGAAGTTTTGATCGCATATAGTTTACAGGGTCGTAGCTTGAGTTTTTGGCACCAGGGGACAACTGAAGGTTGACGATTGTGCTCAAGCTTTGAACTCCAACAATATGAAATATTAAGTTTAATTTGCGTACAATATTGCTGAGTTCTCCTACTCTTAATTTATAATAAATGTTATTGTAAGATCGAACTTTGGCTCATGTTTCATATCACAACTGTTACATATCCATAAAACATTTATAATTCTTTAGATATAGTGCAATTTTTTTTTTCTTTTATCCAAAAATGAAAAGTTGGAGAATAAAACTCGTTCTATTTCTGACAATAATTTCGATAGCTTTATCAGCATCTTTATCACCACCAGGTAAATGCTTAATACTCATACATTCTTTTACTTCAGAGCAATAATTCATTATTTGCTATTTATAGAATGTGTGAAATTAGAAGTTGAAGTAAAACCACGTTATCCGCAATTAGCTAACTGTGGAACCAAACAATATTATTTGGGAACATTCTTTAAGGTAATTTTTTATCGACAATTATTACAATTTTAAATTGCGTTAACTTTGTGTAATAATTATGCAAAAATATTACAAACCTATTTGATATAATTTTCCTGGATTATTTTCAGCTTAATTTTCATGCAGCATTAGCATTTTGCAAATATCATGGAATGGTATTGGCAAGCATTGAATCTGCGGAAGAAAATAGCTGTCTAATTAATTACATTATAAAAAAAGGACACTTTAAGGAAAGTTTTTGGTTGTCTGGAACTGACTTAGCTCAAGAAGGATCATTTGTTTGGTTGTCAAACGGTCAACCTTTTCAATATTCAAACTGGCATGGCGTTGGTCCGAACAATGCGTGTTGGGACGGAGAATGTGAAAATTGTGCTGGATTATGGTACCATGATAACAAACTCAAATTTAATGACTTTAAGTGCTCGTTGCCGCTATACCTTATATGTGAATTGCAATATCAGTAATTATTTATAATTTGCTGTTTTAAACAATAAAATTTGTTTTTATTTGATTATTATTACATTAATTCTCACTCATTCGAATTTATTCTATTTCTAATCTGCATGTATGTAATTATGGTAATGTTTTGGCTTCTAAACCACCGATTACTGGTGATATTTGCAGAGTTGGTTTGTTTTGTCTATACTTCAAGCAAAACAAAATTGCATTTTTTGAAAATTTTGTAATCGTTTTTGTGATTTAAATAGCAAGAGTATGGTTTAATGAGAACTAACCGCCAAATCAACATCAATAAAACGCAATTCGGCGGACTTTGGCAAACTTGTTGATGTATTCGTCTTAATTTGATAAAAAGGGATATTTGGTTATACACTAATTTAAAGAAGAGAGAGAGATACAGAGTTGAAACGCGTAGAACCAAAAACCACACCATTAAGATAATATCAAACCCTAAAGCAAATAGAACAAAAGCAACAACAATATTTCAGTTTTGATCCAAAAAATATAAAATTTTAATTTTTGTGTGTTTTAAATATGTAAATTTTGACAACTTGGTGTATTATTTATTTAAATGATTGTTAAGTTAACATTTAGTTAAATAGTCGAATTATTTATCTGTAGTTCCAAGAAATGATTAATTAATCTCGATTTGAACTACAGTTCAATGTGTTTATTAATATCTGGTATCTTAATAATTTTGCTATAATAATGTCATGTATGTATAACCTACTCAACACTTTATTAATGTTTGTTGAAATGAGCAAATTCGTGAGCCTAGTTATTTTGCTTCTAATCCCTTTTGTTTGCAGTAAATATCTTGAAAATCCAGGTACTTAGTTTAACCACGAAATGCAATTATTTTATTTTTTCATTACTAACTACAAGAAGTAATATTTTTCTAGCAGAATGTATCAATTTGGACCTGATCGTAGGAACGCCTTTGCCGGTTACGGATAATTGTGGAACGAAAAAATACCATTTAGGAACATTGATGAGGGTAAAATACAAACATAATTATGATCTAAAATAATTTAATATAAATATTCAAAAATTTTAAACTGTATTTTGTTAAGACCAATTTTTATGGAGCAATGGCCATTTGTAAATACATCGGAATGACATTAGCAAGTATTGAATCCAAAACAGAAGAAACATGTCTAATTAATTACATTAAAAAAAAAGGTATGTTGTTTATTTAAATTTAATTTTTGCCATTAAACGAAATGAATTAAATAAATATTTTATCATTCTAAGGATATTACAATGAAAATTTTTGGTTGTCTGGAACAGACGAAAAGAAAGAAGGATCGTTTATATGGCTGTCAAATGGTCAGCCTTTCAAGTATACTAATTGGCATCATAATAACCCCGACAACTCGTGTAATGAAGGCACATGTGAAAACTGTGTTGGATTATGGAGTCAATACAATACACTGAAATTGAATGATTTTAAATGTTTTGAGTCGCTATTCTTTGTGTGTGAAATGCAATAGATATAATGAAAAATTGTAATTGTATTTAGAAGTCAGATGTTTTTTTAGCCATATCGAAAATGTTATGAATATTAATAAATATAATAAATATTAAACATTTCTACAAAATCAATATATTTCTGCTTTGCACAAAACAAATTGAAATAGTTTTATATCAGATACGTTATATTAGCGAGCAAAGTTCGTGGGTCATATTTATATCAAATACATATATTAATAAAAATATACAATAATCTTTTGATTCAACAGTGCGCCAATGATTAGCACAATGTGGAGTACACATCTAAAGCTTATTTATCTTCTAACTATCACTTCAGTTGATATTACATTTGCAAATTCAGGTAATACAAATGAGAAGTATTATAATGTTATAAAGGTATTAAAATGCATTGCTTTTAGAATGCCTAAGTTTGGATCTAACTGTTACACAGCCTTTGCCGTCTATGGTGAATTGCGGTACAAAGAGTTATTATTTAGGCACATTTTATAAGGTAAATAATTGGTAAGACTATTAAAAAAGTAAATTAGGGGACGCATGCAATTCTGGAGAGTTTCTGGTGCGCCATCTCATTTCGTACACGAGCGAAATGAATTATATTTATAATTTCTTTGTCTATATTTTGCAGACCAATTTTCATGGAGCAATGGCTTTCTGCAAATATCATGGCATGCAATCTGCTAGCATTGAATCGAAAGAAGAAGATACCTGCCTAATCAATTATATCAAAAGCAATGGTAATTCCAAAATCTCTTTTTTTTTTTAAATATGTAGGTAATATATTAATGAATGTAATTCTTACTACTTTAGGACATTATAAGGATAATTTTTGGTTATCCGGGACAGATTTAGTTCAAGAAGGTGAATACGTATGGATGTCAAATGGTCGCCCATTTAAATATGCTAATTGGCATCGTCCAGGACCTAACAACGATTGCACTGGAGGTGAATGTGAAGATTGTGCAGGACTCTGGTACCATCAAGGAGTTCTGAAGTTCAATGATTTTAAATGTTCGTTGTCTCTTTTCTTTATATGCGAAATATAACATTTTCAATATTAGAATATACTTAAGAAGTTTCAGTTACATTAATATTTCTTAAATTTAGATGAATTCAATTTTAAATTTAAATTAATTTTTAAATATGTTGAAATGCTGTCAATAATGCTGTCAAACATCTTTGCAAGATTGCAAATTAATTTTGTGTTTTATTTCGATTTTTTTAATAAAAAAAAAAATTAATAAATTAAGCTTTATATATTTTTTGGAATTTTTTCAACATAATTACTTTTTTATTTTTTTTGTTCAAAAAATTTGAAACCATGCCGAGCATTTGACAACGTCGCATCAGTTGCGGTGTTTCAATGCTCTTCACAATATCAGCTGGTAATAACACTCTGCGCAGCCCAGTGCCGAGTTTGTATGTAAGCTTTTAGGTCGTGTTCGAGCAGTCAATGTTCTTAATAAGTGTGTTCTATATAAAAATGTATGACTTTCGATTTAATCACATAAACACGAAGCATAGATTAATGCATTATCAGCTATAATGACATATATAAAAGAATGTTCAATTAGGAAGGTGAGTCCGCAATGAGATTCTTCAATCGCACTGATTTTACGCAATGTCCAGTTGAGTAAGTGCGGTTGGATTTTCCAGCCAAATAAAACAACAGGTTTTCCCTGATTTGCCAAGACTTCTAACTGTAAACAAAAATGTACATACTAATTGCTTGATAAAAATTTCGCAACGTTCAACAATTGAATTCTCCAAGTGACAAACGTACATGACTGCTTGTTTACTTGTTCTGTGTTTATTTTTACAATGTCATTTTGAACCAAAATAAGCTGTATAAATTTGTATTGATTTTTAGTAAATGTTAACTTGGCTAATATCAAGGAGCAATTAAATTTGTTGAGTGGTGATTGTTCTATAAGAAAATCATGACGCCTGTACCTTCAGATGAACAAGTTCCTAAGAAGCGAACTGCTTTGGATTATAAATTTGGTAAAGTGATTGGTGAAGGCAGCTTCAGCACTGTATATCTTGCAAAAGATATTCATACAAATAAGGAATTTGCAAGTAAGTACCATTCAATTAAAATAAAATAAAAAATTGCAACATATGGTGTATTGCTATATGTAGATTTAAGGAGAGTATGATAAGATGTAAACAATTTTATTAAATTTTTTAGTAAAAGTGCTTCAAAAACAACACATCATTCGAGAGAAAAAGATGGATTATGTGAATCGAGAGAAAAATGCTCTGCTTAAACTATCCAGCTTTAATAGTCTATTTGTTAAATTATATGCGACGTTTCAAGACATCGAACGATTATATTTCGTTCTAACATATGCTAAAAACGGTGATCTATTAGCTTATGTCAATGGTGACTTTTCCTTTGAATGCGCTAAATACTACGCCGCTGAACTTGTACTAGCTCTAGAAGTCTTAAAATCCAAGAACATAATACATCGCGACCTAAAGCCTGAGAATATCCTCTTAGATGAAAACTGGCATATATTGATAACGGATTTTGGCAGCTCAAAGATTATAGCAGATTGTACAAGCGAAGAAGCCAGATTAGTCTCCTCAAGTAAAAAGAGCTTTGTAGGCACTGCACAGTATGTAACTCCAGAAGTATTAACACATGGCCCAGTTACATATGCAGTGGATTTATGGGCTTTTGGTTGCATACTATTTCAAATGATAACCGCATCGGTTCCCTTTAATGGTCCAACTGATTACTTAATATTTAGAAAGATTCTTGAATTGGATTACAGTTTTCCCGAGCAGGTTGATTATCCTGCACGAATTTTAATTACAAAGCTTCTACTGTTAGAGCCTAGTGAACGTTTGGGATATGATGACGGGGGTATTTATTCGAGTATACGTTCACAAGAATTCTTCGATGGTATCAATTGGAATAACTTGGGAGAACCACCTTTAGCACGAAAGAGTCAAATAGCCGCTGATGATATAGAGCCGGAAGTTTCGGACGAACTAGAACCTGGTTTTGATGAGAAGACTGCAGGCAGATTGCATCTGGAGATGGTCTGTCCTACGCCTACCAGAAAGAAGTCGGAAGCTAATAGGAATATTGCCGATGTTGATGCGACTGAGAAGGAACGACGATTGGCGCAACAACGGACGGATAAATGGCATGATTTGGTTGAAGGGAATTTGATATTGAAACAGGGTTTAATTGATAAGCGAAAGGGTTTGTTTCCTAAGAGGAGGATGTTGTTGTTAACGCTTGGGCCGCATTTGTATTATGTTGATCCTGATGCAATGGTTCTGAAGGGCGAGATTCCATGGAGTGCGGATTTGAGACCTGAGGCTAAGAATTTCAAAACGTTTCATGTACACACTGTAAGTATTAATTTCTCAAAATATTTAATTTAAAAAAAATCAATTGGGACAAATGTATAGATCTGGGGTGTCCTAGGTCTTTGTTATTCAGGGTCACATTGGTAGAAGTAATGAATTTTAGGCGCGTTTAAGACAAGCTAGTTGCCTTTTCTCTCTGCACCTCTCTCCTACTACTTGAAATTATATAATGAGTAATTATGAAAGCCTGTCCAACAGAGAACGCGGCATTTCTAGCCCCCCCCCCTCTTCTCCGCCCCTGAAATGATAAGGTTTGCGTTTGGCGCCGCATGAGGCGCGCGCTTGGGGTCTCCAACTTTTGAATGTAGCTGCAAAGGCTCCTTTACTAGGGCCCGGTTAATTTTGAATCCGCGGGTCGCGTGTTGGACGCCGCTGGTATAGATGGGTTTTAGGGGTTTTGCTTTTCAGATCGTTACTTAAGCCATAAAACCTGTATAAATTCACCAAAAAAAGTCTAAATTGTGTTAGCTGTGAAATTCGATCGAAAAATATTTTGACGTTATCTTGTAAAGCTGCGGAAATTTTTGAAATACACTAAATATTATTTAGGAATATAAATGAATGTCAAGTTTTACAATACGAGTTGTATTTCCCGAAGTTTCATTAAGATGACTTGTTTCTCTCAATGAGAAATCATTATTGATAACAATTCTTCAGTACAATTTTTCAAGAAATAACATATTCGGCAACCTGACATTATAATGAATTGACAAACGTTAAAAACACGTTTATTGATGTCAATGAATTTTTCTGCTTGCGTTGTATTTTTTTCAAGTCATTTCGGTAACTAGGGAAATGTGACTCAGAGGTGGTTTGAGAGGGAGGCGGTCCGCCCGGTTACCACAAGGTATGGGAGTGCTATAAGGCGCAATATGGCTTGTGATAGATTTACGATAATGGGCGGGGGTTGCTGAGAGATTTCGCCAAATGAGAGTATGATATTCAGGATTTGTTAAACCATTTGCACAAATGCTAATAATTTTATATGTCCAATGACTTTTTGAAGCTTTTATTCAATTTTTACCTTTTTTTTTCGTTTTATTTCAGCCAAATAGAACATATTATTTAGAAGATCCAGAAGGCTACGCGCTGGAATGGTGTAAAAGTATAGACGAAGTAAAAACATTCTATTACACAAATTCAAAAGAGCAATAAGTTCCTCAACTACAAATGGAAACAAAAAAAAAAGAAACAGTTAAACAAATATTTAAAGGTTTATTACAATTATTAAACAAATTATTTATTAATCCAAAGTTTTGTTACTTTTAAAATTAATTGTATGTAGTGCTATTCTCTTTTTACTCTTCTATCGTTCACCATTATTCTTTGTTTGTTCCTTTACTTGTTTGATAGTGTTATCTTTGTTAAATTGTGTAATTAAATAATTGGCGTGATTGATGATTGATTGATTTTATATTATAAGTAATTTAAGCATTTGCCCATTATGTGGCTACTGATATATTTATATTAACTAAAAAACGAAGAAATATTGTGACCATTGATGATGATAATATAATTTATTTAATAAAATAATATAATTCAAACTTATGTCTGTAGTTTTTTGTTGTTATTTGTTGTGACTTCCTCAAATTCCATTGGAAATATTTCGCTCCATGTGGGTTATGTAGTGTTGGTGCATTGTGGGCTGCCTATCGAAAGTAGAACAGTCGGCAACTGTCAGTTGCCAATTCAACATGGCGTCGCATAGACGTTATGGTCCAGAATAGTGCAACAAATATTAAATCAGTAACAATTAACGATGTTATCGACAAAACTACAAGTAAACATTAGCCGGCAATTGTTACGACCGAGATTAAATTGATTCCAAATCGAAATTACCGGATGATAAAGGTGAGTCTTTGAATTAATCATTTGTTATTTATCTGTGTAATGCAACGCACCTACCGTGCGTCTTGATTTTTCGGCCTTTGCCTATGCATACATACGTATAACACCCGCCCACATATGAAATCGCTGGACGGCAACAAATCCACATGAAACTTTACTGATTGATAGCGCCGTTTCGATCATCCTGAATTCGTGTAATATACAATGATTGTAAACAAGCGATGTGTAAATAATGCGAATGGGTTAGGTTTGATGTCGTTCGATGAGCACATTGCCATCAATTCGTGTATTATTTTTGAACATTCGCTTCAACATTCGCAACACACTGCATAACATCATAAACAACAACATGCATGGTGTAAATACGCTTTATGCACCACATGGTTCTTGTTGTCGCTGATTGGATTGTGTGCATTGGACATATCCGAAGGTGCGTAAAGCATTGCATACGCAATAGTTAACAATGCAGTTGTTTAAATTAATAGATTGTTAACAAGCGGAGATAAAATGTAAATAAATTGCTATTCGGGGGGATCATCATAATTATGCAGATGTCAGTTGGTGAGCAGTGCCTGCTTTGTTAAACCCTGTTATTCTGGAAGTTATATTAAACATTTGCGTGTTAAAATTCGGGTGTTTTGATCTATTTCATATTGTGTTTATTTAATTGAATACCTAGTGTATAGTGTGCGTTATTTTTGCACAGATGGTAGTTAAATGTGCTTCATATTCGTGGGTGTTAACGTTCAAATATATTACAACTGGAAAGTTCCTTTGGAAATTTATTACAAGGTAAAAATATAAAAGTTCTAATTAATAAAAATCTGTACATATTAAAAAATAAAATTAATCTGTAGCTAAATAGATAATAATATTAATTCTCTGTATTAAAAATTGTAGCTTATAAAATATTGCTATGGTCCGTACTTTGAAATCCGTGTATTATTTAGTAAAGTACGCACTTTTTTTAAATTATTTGTTGAGTTTTCTAGTAAATTCACATGAAGTATAAATAAATTCTATAAATGGTCGAATGCGTGGCCTTTACTGGCACATTAATACATCGCATTTACATCACATTTCCCCCCCAAAAAAAAAACGGTTTAAGCTTTATTGATTTATTAATGTAACAAAGCTTTTACTGAAATACATTATATTTATTCAAATTTGAAACATTTTATTTGAATGCTTATTTTTTTGTTGCAATAAACTAGGAAAAGTTAATATAGGAATAAATAAAAATCAATACAGAAGCGTATGAAAGTAATGTCATAATTTAAATTGGCCGCCATTTTGGCAGATGGCGACAAATGTCACTGTGCTTTGACATTTATGATGCCCTAAAACGAGCGTATTTATGCATCAATTCGGGTGGTGGCCATTTTTCCATTTATACCAAAATGGCAGCCAATTACTTTTGCTCCATCCTATAGTATTAAAGTTATTAAATTGTATTTAAAATTACTGCCATATGAAATTTTTTTCTAATCATTTATATTAAATTTTTATGTACAAAAGCTTATCTATTTTCTCGGTAAATTGCGTGTAATTGTTCAAAAGAAGTAAATACAGCTTACTGAAACAATTACTCGCTGTACCTTCGCTCAAAGAAACAAACCAAAGAGGAAATCTCCTCAAGGCAAAAAGTTCTTTATTTAGTCAAGAGATAATTTAAGAAATGAGGAGACTTGTATTTTCTAGTACATATATGAATAGGATTCCATTTTTATTATTATTATTATAGAAAGATAAATGGCCATAAATAGAGATGCTCCGCTCCTGCATTAATCCGATATAGTTGATTTGTTTCTGGATGATTGAATTAACGTAGAATATTTTTTTTGACAATTTATATACATATAGAATTCAATATCTAATCTAATACCTAATTATTTGTTAACGTTATCATAAAACAATATTTGTTTTAATAGAATTATCATCAATTTTTTTCTTTAAAAAAATCCAATTTATATTGCGATTAGGTTGATATAATTATTTGTCAATAAATACATTTAAAATGTTTTCATTTTATATATTTAATCTTGGCCTACTATGACTACCATCATATTCTATTCTTTTAAACAATTCAATGGCAATTTATCAATAATAATTACTAAGTATGCTTAACATTGTCAACAATGTTTATACATATTAATCTACATTTATATATGGCATCCATGAATAATTGATGAGTTTTATCTTTCAGTTTATTTTTCAATAAGAAATTGTAATGTGTTAATAACGTGAAAAGTATTGTATGTCTTACAATAATATATGCATAATTATAGTTATATTACAATTCACTCAAGTTTGAATTAATTGTTTTGTTATGACAATTACTAGAAAATTGGAAATTAGGTCACCTACGTATGCTATGTATATTGAATATTATTATTTTTAAACATATCGCAATATTTATACCGAGTTTTGACATGTTGAACGTCTTTAAAATGACTATATAGATTCGAATTTTGCGTTAAAAGTTGTCCCACTTTGCAATGTTACAGCTACGCTGTTTAAAGCCCCAGAAATTTGAAATAAACATTATAAGAAAGGAAAATTATTAAATTCAATACTATTTAAGTAAATAGTTTTTGTTTGCTGTCGTTATCGTGTGTTTGGTGCAAGAGTGAAGGATGAAATTAATAAAAAATGTACTTTTTTTCAAAGTAAAAATCAATGTAGCGTAGCTACGAAATTAGATAGACACAAGTTTGGGTTCTAGTATTTTTTTCATTATTTTGGATAGTAAAAATTTGTTTACTGCAGCAACCCATTATACGTTCAATTAAGATTAAATTACATGCGCAAAAATGCTACTTTTTACTTCGAGTTTCTGAAGAATTTTGTTTGTTTTTAAATTTGCAATCAAGCAAAGTTTATAAATGTCTTCTTTCATAAAAAATTGCTTTGTATAAGATAATAAAAACTATAACTTTATCTCATAATGAATGATTAAATTTGCATGAATAATTAAAATTAAATGAAAACATTTTTATAAAATTAACTTATGCAGTTTTGTGTTAATGAACAGAATAAGTGAGTCAACGGAAGCATTGTTGCATTTATATTCGCAAATTAACAAGAAAATGTTTTATTTTATAAAATAGCTACCTCTTTTGTTTAATATTTTATTTAAATATTTGCTATGTGCGGCGCGTCGCATTTCTTTGAAAGAGTTTCTTGTTGTGAATAAGCGTTGGCGCTGGTAACGAAGGTTGGTAATCATTCATTAGTAAGTTCTGTAAATTGAAGCCCTTTGCAGATCTTGGATTCCAATTAAATGCGACGTTGTGCAAGGTAGCTTTAAAAGTGCAGCGCAAATATGGCTTTAAGCTGGTTTCTGCTTGCGATTTTATTTTTCTATTTAAATTGTTAAAAAAAAAATTGTAATAAAGTCATTTTAATTATAATATACGATCATTTAAATTTTTATTATCGTTATGGTATTATATTACCCATAAGACAAGGCATATGGTATATTAGATTTTGCAAGTTTAATCTAATTGGAATACAAGAAGTTGCACCTAATTAGAGAATCGATAATTATACATAAATCTAGAATCGTGGGTAGCAGTCGGTTTGTTGTTATGACGACCGGTTTATTGATGATGGACTCTTTGAAGGTCGCCTTTTCCTCTCACGGGGCTTCACTCTTCTCACGATTATTACCTACATTTTTCACTATTTAATTAATAACACTTATAATATTCCATAGAGCTAATCTTCCATCAGATATGGTCATGTGCATAATCCTGCAATTGCAATTTAGGAATTAAGAAAATTGACAGCTGCGTATTCCC
>JARJDU010000373.1:0-11058 GCA_030264695.1 Lissagria laeviuscula
AAGCATAGATATAAGTAATCAAATTAAAGTTCTTAATTGATTTACTTACATACCAATAGATTTCATACTTGTTTACATTTCGGGAACGAACTATAAGACGTAATAGAAATAATTCAATACGTCAGAAAGTGTTTGTCGATCGTAACATGTCTGCTCTATTTATATCAGCAGCAAAAGGCCATGGTTTGACCCCGTTGTCGAAGGTAGGTCAGTAAATCAGTGCGCAAATATCACGATTTTAGCAATGTCAGCTATTTAAGAGAAAAACGAAGGAAACAACTATCGTATCGACATTCAACAAACAAACAAACAAATCAAGAGGAAAAAGGATGTTATGAGAGGAATATTATAAAGTTTTGTGATAACAACTGATGGAGAAAGGAAATTCGAACGGAATCTGTTCTACAATAACAGTTTCATTGAAAAATAATAAATATTTTATTGCTAAATCTGTAAAATAAAGAAGGAATCTGTAAACTAAGTTTTTGTCTGTAAAATATATAAAGATTATGAGTTCTAGTTGCCAGAAAAATTATTTTGAACAAGAATATAACATTTGAGACAATTTCATGTACATAGTAGGCTTGTCTACAATCGTAGTCAAGTAAACAACACACATTTCAAAGTTCTCATTAGAAAATCAAAATTTGCAGTTCAAAATTAGCATCCAATACTAAATTTTCATAATGGCCATCATTTTTTTACCCATAATGTAAGTCAGTTAAACTAATATTGCAGCGGCGAGCGTTTGATGGAAGTGATTTTCAACAAAGAATCCGAAAAGTCGAAAATGGGAATGTTGTTGCCAACGTTGTTGGCTTTCATGCAAACGACATGCGGAGTGTATATATTCCACGATGCCTGCAAAGGTGGTCAGGAGCAGCTGATTTCAACATTGATCTTCCTGTTTAGCATCTTTGTGTTGCTTTGGAAAGCCAAAGTGTTTCCTTCCTCAATTCGCTCACAATCTAAGGCCGCTTCAACAGTGTTTCAAGTAAGATACAATAAACAACAATAAACAAGTTGACAATATATTAATGATTTTGACAGTATTTGATTTCCCAATTTCTAATGGAACATCTAATGAACGATTTCTGGTATCCGTTGGAGAGCAGCTTGTTTTCGTCCATTCCGAAACTAGCCGAATATGAATCTTATATAATGAAGAAAATTGGTTTTAAATCGTATGGTGTCCTGCGCTTGATGAAAATGCGCATCTTTACAGTTTTAATCACATACGTATTATCTATTGCCTGCTTAACAGTTGTTTTAAAGTATGTCCTAATTTCTTAATTAATAAGTTTTGTTTTTATACTACAAATCATTTTGTTATAGATCTGGTGCAGGTGCTGCTCTCAACCATTCGGCCAAACGCGTTCGCAGAAAGTTCAAAAAGTTTATTAAACGTTTTAGGAAATCGAATTCTTGTCAAAATTTGTCACAGTGTGATGGTGGTGATGACAATAAACGAAGTTGTAATACGAGAGGACAACGCAAACGATAGAAATGTCATTATGTACCTTATCTGCCAATAAAACAATATTAGTACATAACTGTAAATTAGTTTGCATCTTTGAAATAAATTGAATATTAAGGGTAACTAGAGGGCGCTCTTCTCTAATGGAGTGCAGAAAACACAAAAGTTGACTCAGCATATTACAAGAATGGCCTTAGACTGGAACTCCCACAAGGCAGTCGCAAGTTTGGTAGCCCAAAAACAACTAAACGGAGAACCGTTAAGAGATACTGGAAACGTGGCTAGAAATCAAGCTAATTTTAGCAGAGTTAGATGGGCGTTGTCCAAGTTCTATGTTCTACAAGGAAAGTACGAGATTATATATATAATTTAATTTTGGCATTTTTTACTGGGCCCCGCGAGCAGAAGTATCGCTTATTCCGCTTGTGTCCGTTGAACAAACCTCCTTTTACCAACTTTATCCTCGCCCGGCCTTGCATCATATATTTGCATGTTGCACAGATAGGTTGCAAGCTCATTGCCCAACCCTTTCTCTTATTCACAAAATGGGGAATGCGTGAGGAGTGCGAGATCTGATTCACTGGTCGAGGAGCTTGAACTTGGGTCGCCTGCATTTGAACCTAGATGCGCTTACCACTGCACCAGGCACTTCTTTTGCTTATTTCGTTTACTAACGTTTTATAAATTCATTTATACTTATTATAATGATGTAATTCTCAGTTTAGAGAATTCATTTACTTACAGCATCCCCCACCCGCTCATTTGCCTGACTCAGTTTTAACACTGAGTCTTCTAACGACTTGCTTGTGCTGTGATACTTGACATGAAGGTTTTTGGGTATTAGAAATAAAGTAAACACTCCTGGTGTTGAGTATGTTGTTAAGCAACATTTTTACTTCCCCGAAACATTTTTTTCGTCAATATGGATTTTCACCGCCTTGGCAGGTGCGTACGTGAGAGGCCTCCGAGATGTTGCCTTTTGCTGGCTGCATAGTTTGCGAAGAACTGGGACATCGGAGAACAGCACTTGCAAAATCCAAAACTAAATTGAATTTTTTACCAAAATTCGGAATAAAAATGGCAAAATGGAGGCTATTTGAAATAAAATGTATTTTTTTCGTCAAAAAAATCAACTTCAGATTGTAATATAAAATATAAAAATTAAAATTTCAAGAAGAAATTTTCTGTTACGTGATAGAGAATTAATTTTTACGTATTGGAAATAAAAAATGAGCAAAATCAGTTAGATCGTGAGATTTCTTTACAACTAAGGCCCAGGTTGAGTACTACTGACTTAAGGCTTGTTAGCACTTGGGAAAGTATTTTGTCGAGTGGCGAGTAGTTAGTTGCTGAGCGAGTAGCAACTCACTACACTCGCAGAGCCGGCGCCACATAACAGCAGCTAAAAAATTATGAAAATTTGTCGATCTGTTATTTTTGCTTACCTACGGATTGGATCGTTGTTGAATTTTTGTATCTTTGACTTTCTGGAATTTTTTAGATCTCCGAGGTATTAATACATTTTTAGTTCATATGTCAGCATCGATCTTTTTTCTTTAGCTCTCACCGCCGTTAAAAAATTGTCTACTTGACAATTTGGTGCCCCCCAATCTGTAGCGCCCCAGGGGGCTGCTTGGTTTGCCTGTATGATAAAGCTACTACTGCATACTCGCCGGAATAATAGAATGAAATCAATTGAGAATTAAATAAAATGTTGGAGGTCAGACAGGTTATATAAGTAAATACTATCCCTAGTGCGAACAAGCCTTTAGACCTAGTGCCAAGTTGGTACTCGATGCGGAATGGTCCACACAAGTCTGTCACACCCGGGGCGGACCACTCCCCTGGTACAAAGCCCACTGCAATTTTTAACCTTAATGCATGAATTTCAAGCAATTCAAAGATATTTCACTTCTTGTTGCTCCCAATAGTCATGCAAAAAGACAATAATCTTCCTTCATCCAACTTCAAGAAGGAAATATAGTGAAGCGAAGCAAGGACGATAATGGATGTAATTTGTTTTAAAGCATTATGTAATTGAAAAATCTTGAATCTTGGTAGGTTGTCCCAAATCAATAACAAAACCATTGACTAAATATAACATAATATAACAAATTTAATCAGATATACTCCATTCATTATTATATAATAAGCAATAATAATAATCATAATAGGAAAAACTCATATCTCAAATAATGATAAACAAGTTAAACTAAACTAGATAATATAAACAAAATATTATAGATATTAAGTAAGAAGTAATCATAATAATATAAATAGTAATAAATGTAGTAATTATTGGTGTAAGTAGCATATTTTCTAGCGATTGATAATGTTTTTGTTTTGATTATTTCAACTTGTTACAGGGTATATTATTCAAATCAATTCAATTTAATCGGATTAAGAGAAATGGACAGACGAAGGATTTTAGTAATAGTACATACATAAAGTTGAAAGAAAATTAATTGATCGATGAAGTTAAACTGCTTCATATATAATGGCATTCATTCAAATTTAGAGAAATAAACTTCACGAAGCTTGAACTAAAGTTAAAATGCAGTGTACATGAATAAATTCATCAATAATTAATTATTCTTGTGGATACATATCTACTAATAGAAATTCATGGATTAAATAGTTCAGGATTCTTGCATAAATATATAGCAATTTGTTCGACAAAGTTCAACCTTTACATATATTACTCCATTAATGAATAACTTCAGTACGAAATCTCTGTTACTGCAGACTTGCAATTGCATTTTCTACAATGTTTCAAAGTTAACTAAATACAATGCATTTGATTATTATTATTATACATGTTTGAAGAAAGAACTTTGTCAAACAAACAACAAATTGGACAAAAAAGACAAGTAATGTTAGTGTGTAATCTGTAATTTTTCGTTAATAAGTCGATAGTTTTTCATTCATATAATTAATTATATAATCCATCATAGGTGTAATTATCATCGTTCAAATAAACTAATTTAAATATTCAGTTAAAACTTTTCAATTTACGATACACTGGTTGTTGTTCAGCACTTGTTATACATCTTACATCTTTAATCAAGAATAGCCAAATGCACTAGGTGTATAGGTACCATCATGAATTAAAGAATGCAAAATTGTTATTAATCGAATTATATCATGTTATTAGGTTATTAATCAATTAACTCATCAATTAATAATAATAATCAGGGGAATACAAGTAATACAATTAAGTGCACAAGTTCATCATACCATTTTTTATCAATGTTCGATAGTTTTTTTTCTCTCATCAACATCTTCTTCAGCAGCAGATTTTGCTGGTTCATTATCGCAAAGTCCACAAAGTATGAAACCCCAAAGTATGTGTCATCAATAGAATGTATCTTCATATTGTATGCCCCTGACTGTTGTGTATATTCATTAATCATTGTTTTAGTTTCATTTTAATCTCAAATCTCTCAATTATTTCTCTTAATAAGGAAAATTTACTAACTAACACCGATAAATATATTAATAGTACATGTTTTTTTTTTTGTTTGCTTTTTTTGTATCATTGTTCTGATGATTTAGTATTTTATTTATTTCATTATATAATAATTAACACACTAATATATCTCATGTTTGTTTCATGTTGCTATGGTTACCATAGCATCAAAATTACATTACAACTCATTCATTCAAGTGTTTCTTTTGCTTCTTGTTTTATTTATTTTTTTACTTTGTTTTAGATAGTAATAAATTCATTCGTTTTTCGTCATGTTTTATTTAAAATAAGTAATAAATACGAAACATACAATAATAGTGTTATTTTTGTTGTATTCTTTGCTTTTTCTGTTTGTTAATTAGATTAAGTTAAGTACGAAGCAACGTTTCATACTTTGTGACTTTTTTTTATACACTACGCCGTATTACAATTAAATACAATATTATAGATGTCGCTTTAGTTGGTTGATTATTACAACCGTCTTTTGTTTCTTTGTTTCTAACGTATAGCTATACTATACTCTTCATCTCATTTTGGTATCTTTCCGTTATCATCATTCAAAGTTGTTATATTTATGTTAACAGTCGGTAATTAAAGTTATTGATTGATTTTTGTTTGTTTATTTTTGTTGTTGTTGTTGTGTTGTATCTTTGTTGCACCGTACTATATAAACACTAACCATCGATCGAAACAAATATATTACAAAAATTTACACAATTATCTTTATCATTAATATTTTAATTAATAATTAATTTAATATTATTATTAATTTAATAATATTTTCTTTCCATTACTTACATTTTTGTTTTGTTTGTTTTCGTGTGTGTATTAAGTGTTCTCTTCTCAATTATTGATAATGTTTTGAACATTGTGAAATAAATAAATTGTGTCTTCCAAAAATTTGCCTCCTCAAATCATCATCTTCTTCATTTGTTTTCGACAGTACATGTAACAGTTAATGGTTTAAGTAAGATGTAGTAAAACAATATATAGTAGAGTTCATATTTTTTGGTTTTGTTTTCTATTTTAATGTGTTTTGTAGTAGTAAATAGAGAAGTTGTTGATTTTGTTAAATTGTATTTTTTTGAGGACCCGGCAGCCATCAAAAAGCGAAAAAGATGTTTGTTTACTGATCATTGTTGCAGTTGTTTTGTATATACTTATTCATAGATAACTGTATTTTGTTATTTATTTGTATTTTACTAGGTTGATCTCTCTTTGTTTTGCTGTTTTATTTTTTTAATTATATTAATATATTTTTTGTTTAGTATTATTATAAATGGGCCGGGATGAAATAATGGAAAGCTGAAATGCAGACGGCGCACTCACGCTGGTGGCGCTTCACTTCGAGGTCATCATGGTAACAAACTCTGCAACAATTAAATTTACTTATTAGTTTTCTCTTCTGTATCATTGCATCTATAAAAATGAATGTATGAGTGTGTGTTTATTACAAATTCCTTGTGCCCTCCCGGGAAGGTTTCTGGTACAGGAAGACAACCCTAAGATCAAAACGGGAAAGCCAATTCCCACCAAACTCAGTGCACATACCAATTAAAATCATAGAGGGAGTAAAACATCTCTAGAAATTATAAGAGTAGGGGTTTACCTGTCAGATCTTTGCTTGGAGACCAAACAAGGCTAGTAGCATTAACTCCATTCAATGGCGTCACTGTGACATTTAGCATAGTAAAACCCTTCCTATTTATCAAGTTTTTGTTCTAGACTTGTTTACCCTCCAACCAAACAACTGACTTGGATAACTCTTTTGGTACACATAGCACTAATAACCTCAAAAAAGTGTAGAGTAGATAAAACACCTTTAGTACTAACGAGGATAAGGGTTGACTCAAGCAGCGGCGCTAACGCCAAAGCTTTTCATTTCTGAGAGAAAGGGGGATGCTATGTTTGCTGTTGTAAGATTTACAGAATTTTAATTTTAATTTAATTTTGTCATTTCGGGAGAAAGGGGGGGGGAAGAAAAACAACCAAGTTGTCTTAAACTTCCACGGACTTGTGGCCCAAAATTCCACTTCTACTTCCACCAATGTGGCACAGAGTTACGAAGATCATGGACACCCCTGATTTATAAGATGACCTCATTTGCCTACATTCAGAATATATATTATTTACATAAAATTCACACTCCAAACCTAAATTCAAATTGCAATTTGAATTTGGACTTGATTTGCCAATACTTTTGATACTTGAGAACTAACTACTTGCAGGAATACGGCTGCTAATATGCTCCTCAGCAACACAAATGGAAACATAAACGTATCCTAAGTCTCTTAAACTCACACGACTATTTGCAAAAGGATAATAGCAGGATATAACAATGCGCTACCTATTTGCAAACGAATTACTAAAACGTGCGCCAAATGCGGTTACCATATCAGAAATTATGGATGTGCATGGGTAAACATGCTCACAATATGGGTTTGCAGCAAACAATTGAATACACACACACACACATGATGACATATGCACACGCTAGAAAATTCGTAATTATCGACTTGCGTAAACAATTAAAGTGTTCCCATTGCGACACGACGAGAATTAAATAGAGGTGAATTAAGATTTAAACGGATAAACAACGGGTGGTGAATTTACGGACAAACAACGTTGAATTTATGTGATTGTTGTTCGGTTTATCGTTTGTCTTTTAGTACAGTAAGTAAGTTTTCACATGTATTACAGGTATGTTGTTCAGAATCTTGAAAGTTGAGAGTTAGGAATAGTTTTCTTGGTTCTTTTTTTCGGCAAAAGTTCATTCAAAAGTTCTTCGTATTTGAATCTAAGCATGAATGTTGGTTGAACCAATGAAGAGTGATATAAAATGTTGTTTTTCTTAGGAGTGAAATAACGAGAAAGAGGAGCAGACATTGCAAACTACACGAGAAATAAGAGACAAGACAGAGAAACAACATGAGAGAATAGAAACGAAAACTTCGTTACGAGACTGACCAGCTTGAAGCTTGTGCGGACGCATATCGACTGAAAACTATCAGAGCAAGCGCACGGAAATCTGCAAGAAAGAAAATTGAGGCAAAACCCTGCGAAGACTACTTATTGGTTTAGTGCTGGTTGTAACAAAGATGACCAAAATCAATAAAATGTGCATCCTGTGCATGAAATTATACATAATTGGTATTGATATTAGTCAATCAAAATGGTAGTACAACCGTTATCTGCAGATAGATATATTCAAAGGGTGCAAGGGTCACTAACACGCACACAGCCAACCTCTCATGCACATCGTTTGGTCCTTTTGGCATTTTCCTTTGTTTCCCGAATAGCAGGCAGCAGCCCCGGCTTGTTCCTTCTCTAGCATCAATAGAAATGGTGTCACGAAATTCACGCTACTACGGCGGCGACGCGACGCAGTAGCGAGCATGGGGGGCGGCGGCAGCAGCCACACCCTCGTTGCGTTGCCTATGTATATATGCAACTCGCCGCTCGTCTTTCGCGTAACGAGCTCCACAGCGAACGGAAATTTCGACACGAAAATGGAAACACACCCCTTAGGCGTCCTGCTGCGCCAAATTTGTATTATATTGCTGGAGGAATGGAAAAAAGTAAAGAACGAAAAGCGGCCGTCCGAACAAACTAAGCACAAAGCCACACATCGCATCGAGCGAGTGGATGGAGTTTTCCCCGTTTGCAGGAATTGCCAAAGAAGCACAAAACGCCACGGCATGCGAGGAAGTTGGCGAAAAGAAAATCAATGACCACATGTACATCCCACCAACACACGTATATAACTAGTAGAAGCTAAAAACTTGGAGCGCCACAAAGTCTATGGCTAAAAGTCAAAAGACCAAGGAGAATCAAGGACAAAGAGAAGAACGTACAAAAAATGTTGGCGAACCGAAACAAAAAGTTAGGGAAGATGATACACGACTTTGCAAAGAAACAAAGAGAAATTACATCTGGGATACACATACCTGTCAGAAACGTGCGAATTATTTAAATAGAAGGAAGATTTTATTTTAGAAAAATGTATGCTTTTTTTTTTTTAAATAAAGAACAAAGACTGACCTTCGTAATTGACCTGGCCGTCACCATCAATATCGGCCTCCCGGATCATCTCGTCGACCTCTTCATCAGTGAGCTTCTCCCCGAGGTTGGTCATCACGTGGCGTAATTCTGCCGCCGAGATGAAACCATTACCGTCCTTATCAAAGACACGGAACGCTTCGCGGATTTCCTCCTCGCTATCGGTGTCCTTCATTTTACGCGCCATCATCGTCAAGAATTCCGGAAAATCAATTGTACCATTACCTAGAAAGTTAAACAAACGCTTAAAACCTGCTTTTCTATAAAATTAATATGTACATTGTTAGCTAAACATAATTATGTCGAGAGACAATAAAAACGCATCATAATTACATTATAAATGTTAGTAGTAGTGACCGTTAGGTCGTGCGCACTGTACAGGTAACACATTCGAAAAATCAATATCGTTTCATTCATGAAACGTCGCACTTGCATTGTGGAAGGAATTAACAAACTTGCTTACTCGATATTGTAACGATTAACAAAAACCAGCAGAACAACAATGCCAAACGAATATCGTATTGCAAGCCAAGAAAGTGATGCTTCTTGGCATTTACTTGCATTTTTTAAAATCAAATCAATGTATGGTATATAGTAGTTTGGTATTCATATATAAAAACAGTTTGCAATTTAATTACTCGTACACTAAATTTACGGCCAGCAATTTTCCCAATTACATATTATGTAAATGCTTTTGTCGCGTATAACTTGTATAGGCTTGTTTACTATGACGCACTAAAATAATATCATGTGTGACATCATTATTGGTAATATATTGTTGATAGTATTATCGTATTATAGCAATTTCCCACAGGCGACATTATAAACTTAACAGTATTATATTATTTATATATATATATATATGTGTCCACCACATATGGTTTATAAATAAATTGCGTTTTGTGGGAATTTAATAAGTGCATTAATTATATAAATAAATGTATAAACATAACGCTTAAATTTTAACCAGAAATCTTATCATGAAATGAATTAATAATAACATATGTATTTAAATATGAGTAAGATAACTTTCTAGAAATTTTTACATTTGAAATAATGACTAATACAATTCGTGGGAGTATAAAACTAACTACTCATGATGACTTATTTAAATAATATTTGAATAATTTGCTAAGACACTTTTAAGTATGTTTACCTATCTAAAACCCTTTAGAACTACAATGACAGTTATTTTCTAGTCATAAATCACGAGCAAATAAGTTTCCTTTATCATCTAATAGCAAATTGCATTCGTGTCCAACACATCGATAGAAAACCGCTCATAAAATATTTGAATAATAATGAGTCCCGTCGTTTATATGCAATTATGATCGACAAGCAGCATTGGAATGCAAACTACCGCTACTGTTAAGCACTCTATTCTACGGCGAACAAATACAATTCGTATCCGTCGTTAATTGCCAAATTATTGCCCAAAACTTTCCAATTTAATTATCGACCTTATTTCACATCCTATCCCATTTTTTCGCTAGATAACCTTATTATGCAATTGCACAAGTATGTTGATTTAATCTAAATATCGATTAAACCTAGGATTAACGCCACCGTTTCAAGTTTAAAGTACTTTCTGCAATCCTGATAAGATTAAATTGAATCTAGCAATCAATTTAAAACCCAAATTATTGCCTTTCAAGTTTAACCACTCTATTTTTATGTTATCCATATCATTCTCAGGATTTTATTTATTCAATTAAATGAAAACTCAATTTAATGCCTCACTTAACTTACATTACTCAACAATTTATTTATTACTGATAATAACCACTAAATAGGACTTCGTAACCTACTCAAATGAAATATTTATTTTTTTTGGCAATAATAACTACACCTATCGCAAGTAACCTAAGTATTTTGTTTGTTCAATTATTCTGCATAGAATTGCCAATTAATTTTTGAGAATTTTACCGTCAGCATCGACCTCGTTGATCATATCTTGAAGCTCAGCCTCGGTAGGGTTCTGGCCGAGGGATCGCATGACGGTTCCCAATTCTTTCGTGGTGATGGTGCCATCGCCATCCTTATCGAAAAGCGA
>JARJDU010000408.1:0-13190 GCA_030264695.1 Lissagria laeviuscula
TTATATGACAGGAAAAAGAGGAAGAACGTAGAGCACACCAAGACCCACAGAGAGCAGCAGCACCAAGGAAAAAAGGATAAGGTGTGATAGATTTACGTTAACGAAGAAAACTCATTTCTGGGCAGGAAGATGCTGAGGCTTAGTGCACCACATTTAACTCTGACCTAGAGCCCACTATGTTGCTAAGACGACCCTGTCGGTAAATCTGCATATATCAATTCATGATAATTCCAGATTTCATGGTCATAGAAATGAAACGATTTAGCAAATATTTGTTGAACAAATATTGGAATACCACAGTTCAATAATTCCCCATCCAAAAAGGATGTGAACTTAACAAAACCAATGAAACGAAAACAGTAGATACATATTCGAACGCAAAATGCGTCGTGCCTAACAAAATTGTAGATAGTTTGTGGTGTAAGTATCCAGGATGAAAACTTTATCAATTCTCTTCATGTTCTTCTACTCAAAAAGTGTCATTCATTCTCTTCCTTCCACATCTTTTTGTAAGAATCAGGTATATCTGAATGTTCCACTTTCTTAAACTCGCATTTATTCAATTCTCTTCTTTACCATTTAACAGTTATGCGATTTTAAAAGTTGAAAATTGTTTTTATGCAAAGCGGGAGCGCGTAGAGTACGAAAGAGCGCTCGAGCGTACCGACAAGTCGATCTATCTCAGCGCTCGTTCTCGCTCCGGGACGTTTTCCAAGAGATCTCACATCCAGTATAAGATATCTCGACTCTTGACTCCGAGCGCGATTCCTATCGAATTGTTGCCATTAATATCCATCAGATAACGTCGTCTCCTCGTGCTCGTCGTCGACTTTCCGCTTCCGAGTTGCGCGTCTTCTAGTATAGGGATAGAATGCCAAACGTTCAGCCTAGTATATAATTAGAAATTCTTTGACTAAGGATTAAAAATATTGAAGAAATTTTTATTTGCTCAACATATTAAATAGTTAGCATCATAGATAGCTGTTCTAGAAATTCTTCTTTGTTTGCTTATTATTACAGAATTAAATTAAATTTCATTTTAGTAGGTTAAGTTTTGGTTTAAACAAGAAGTAAATGAGTACACACGTTATTAGATGGCCGTTTATGTGGCGCGTGTAACATCTTGTTTTCCGGGCGGTTAAGTTGTGTAAATATAGACACGTTGAACGCAGCGCGGCTCGAGCGAGCCTAAATAAACAAAGTGATGCGCCGTCGCCTCCGCCACTAGTACTGCTATTGCCATTGCCACCAACGACTACGACGACGACGACCGTGGAGACCACCTGTAACACAATCAAATACGACCGCTGCGACGCCGATTCGAACGCCAAGAACAAGATTGGAGCGAAGCAAGGAGCAATGGATGTTAGATACGACGAGCGAGCATTCGTAAGAAGCTTCGCTTTTTCCTTCCTGCCTTTTTCCCACTTTCACTTAGGTACATCTTACAAGTGATAATATTAGGATAGATCCACTTCAATCCACACCAATTCGATATTGAAAAAGCGATGAAATTACATGGTTACTTCGAGGAATAATTGAATATCTGGACAAAAACTGATTCTAGTGATATACCAAGTGATTCAAAAACTACAAGCGCTTAATAAGGGGGACCAAAAATGAGCTATTTTGATATTTTATATTAGAACTAAGGTAAACACTCCGAGATTTTGTATGTTGTACAGCAACAATTTTACTTGAATAATTTTTTTTTGTCAAAAGATATTGTTTTTAACTGCCTTGGCAACTGCATCCGTGGGCGACCTCCACTGCAAGGTTTGCGAAGATCTGATGCATCTCAGAACAACCGGGCTTGTAAAAATCTACACTAAAATGAATTCTCTACCACATAGCAGAAAACTTGTTCAAAAATTTAAATAAATAACAAAATAACAGCAATTTTTTTTTAAATTGCCAAAAAACCGACCTCCTAATGGAAGAGAAAATACGAGTTAAAGTTTCAAGTTTAGTTTACTGCCACTGTTACACACAATAAAATCAAATATGTTTTAAAAGTTGAGATCACAGGTGATTGTGAAAATTTCCAAGACTTATACCTTTCAGGCTACTTTCAGTACCAGTACTGTAATAGCGAATTTTCCTACCATAAATGCATACATTATGTTTATTACAATTTTTATAGTAAAACATTTGTTACAACACCTTGTTCATATAAAGTAAGAGCACATCCAGCTAGTTGCGAAGCCATTAAACTCGACTCACCGATTAAATTCGACTTGTTCAAATAAAGGGAGGCGGAGACGGTTACTACTGCTGCCAGCGGCGGCAAACTGCAAGTGTATGAATGGTTGTTTAAGTATGCAGTAGCTGAACGAACGAACCGAAGGAGATCGGACTTGGTTGAAGTTTAACTACTATTAGATTTTCACGCGCAGAGTCGAACTGATACTACTTCATTATGGCTAGGTATCTGGGTCAACAGCGGTGTGCGGTGTCGAGTTCAAATGTCCTTGCCCAAATTGAAGAAAGATGGATTCGTGAACAAGAAAAGTGAAAGCTCTCGAGCTTTCATTTCTATACATTTTCACAAATAACCAAAGTTATAAAATATTTATGACTTAAGTGATAAGATAAACATTTGTTTGATATTGATGTTTAATTTAAAAAAAAAAGCATTGCTTTTAATTTAATTGCACATTAATTATACGAACGATATAATTATAGAAATTTCCGATCTATGAATGAATTAGCTGGAAATCAAATGGATTAAATATCCAATCGTGATTATGGAATCCTCGACTGGAAGCGGAAACAAGTCCTGGATTATAGATAATAGTAATCGGCTAGTTTGCATACAGAACTAGCTTAACTACCTCTTTCCCATGCCATATAACATCCCTGTATATACATACAACTCGGCAATTAATTTTAATTAGTTAAAATCATCGACTTTACGCAATTAAAACAATAAAAAAAATTTTGCATGTCCCTCCCACTAATCCAAATTTATATCACATCCGTAATATTTCACCAAAACAAAAAATAATGCGCTAGTTTTTACTTTTATAAATTAACATAACAATTTAATAAACTTCTGATAATTCTCATTATGTTTTAGCCACTCATTTAATATCCGACTACAGTAAATAATGAATGGAAAGTTAATTGAAACGCATACATCGATTATTGTAACGCAATTCTCGCACTAGCACTGATTGCGCAACGTGATTATGCAAAGAATCTCTAGAGTCCCAGGCTCATTTCCCTGAATAATCTGCACATATACTCAGCACAGCTCTCGCTCCTGTTGGTTGGTTGTAATAGAAATGAAATTTAAGCCGATAAGGTGATGCTGATTACCATGCGGGATTCCCCTGCTTCCTAGTTAGACTCAATAAACGTTTCAAGCCCTAAGGAAACAAGCAAGCAGTAAAAGGCAATGCAATGCAAAGGCAAAGAAAGCTCCTAAACGCCTAATTTTTTTGAATCAAAATTATATCACTTCATCGTTCCCTGCTCTGCTTTTATATTTTTATCTTCAAACAGCGAAAAGCTAGGCAAGCAAAGGAATTTAGGAAATATATACTCATTTATTTTATTTAAGCGAGACGAGATTGTGAGATAGTCTTGTGAAAGGTGCGCTTGAAGGGAATGAAGAAGGATACCGAGTGTGCAGCAATCATGGCACTCGGTGTCAAAGAGGAACGTCGGTGGCAATAGCAGTTGAATAAAATCGGCGTTTATAATGCGCCACTATACAAACAAGCGGGAAATGCGCGTGGAAAGCGCGAACAATGGGAATGCTGCGATGGAGATATGAGCAGAACGCGAGGACATGGTGATAAAGTTAAGAAGTTAAGACAATGTTGTGAATTCATGTGGAGACACTGTCTAGTCAAGAAATTTTATGGGTGTTGTTAACTAGATTTTAGGATGCGTTTTTTTGGTTTGTTATTTATACTAATTTGAAATTATTATTAAAAATTAAAATTTTATGTAATTTAAAAGTACGCAATTACAATTATTAATAAAATGTACAAGATATAAAAGACTCTAATTTGTATTTGATCAAATATTTAAAAAATAAGCGCCTGCGAAACTAGAAGCGCCATCTATAAGACCCTTCCCCAACTATTATATCCACCCAGCACACCAGAATCTTCGTTTTATGCTAGTAAACCTAGGTATGAAAACTGCAATAGATGTTTTAGTAACTACCACTTCATCTATTGTATCCTAGATGGCGTAGCAATGCATTTTATCCCTTAAATCAACTATATAAAGGATTGGCTTTGTTTGTATTTGCCAAGACTTGATTGTGTTGGTTTAACCCTGCAAGAAAGCGACGTGCGAAATCGTAAATTGAATTAAGGTCTGCCTGAGGCAGGACGACAGAAGGAAGACACAATAATTGGCGGTCAGGCACGTTTCACCCGCCGTCAAAAGGAAGTCAAACAAGTGGTATAAATGATTTATTATTATTGAATTGTAATTATTGTCATCAATTATACAATCGCAACGCTTGTTATTATTTTTGTATTGTTTTCTTGAGGTAAGGTAAATATGTATGTTACGTTCACAATGTTTTACACCGATTATTATTATTTATGGTATCTGTATGTTCATATATATATATACTATATAATTTTCTCCCCTCTCCATTTTATTAACAAATAGTTAACAGATTGATTTCATTCATGTTTTGTTAACTGTTAATAGCAGTAATTTTTAAAACTTTTTTATATTTGTTTGATATCATTTTCATATAGATATTCATATAATAGTCAACATATTTTGTTGTTATTAATTATTTTATATAAGTTGATAGTGATATACTGTCTTATTTTGATCTTTGACTTTATAGTTGGTGATTTTATTTATTATTCTTAATAAGTATTATTGTATGACTAAATTAGAATATTATCGTTTTTACATATTCTTGGAAAATACATTTTTGTTTATATTTTAAATAATATTTCCATTTGATATTTGATTTCATCGAGGGTTCTTTCTTTCTTTTAGATTTTAATTGCTTATTAGTTTGCTTTCGTATTATGTTTTTGATCCATTGTTTACAATTATTTGATTCTTTTGAAATCTAACTCAAAAACATACACTCATGCCTCGGTTTAATAACAGTCTATTTATACATATACCATGAAGATTATGAAGTTGCCTTTGGGCATACACGCAAAGGTCGACGCGACTATCAGCTGTTTACAAAAAGCTTTCTTTGACAGTTAACTATGACACTACAATTGATTTAATTAAAATTCTTGTTCGTTTTACTCAATCACAAGATCACAATTTGATTACAACAATCCAAAACGTTCCCAAAGCAGTTGTATTGCTATAACATCATAGAGGGCGCTCCATGTTCGTCAAATTCTATTTTGTCCGTTAAAGCCAATATCCTTTTAACCGAAACATGAGTGTATTTGCATATTATTATTCTACAATAAAATTATCAACTGTTTATACTATGCTCAATTAAAACAGTTTGATATGTAATTATAACTAAATAGTAAATATATATATTACATTATTTAAATTCGGAATAATCGAAAACTTTGTATCAAATGGATGTGTTTTTGTTAATTTCGTAAATTATTATTGATATTTGTATAATTATGATTTTGATTGCGAGCCGATTACACATTCGGCCATAGTAATTAGCAAGTAATTAAATTTCCTGTTTACCAATGAACCGTGAATTACACGAATCAGATAGATTACATATCGATTCTCATAATTTTCATTATCAATACATTCGCAATTCATTAAAATATGACTTTAGATTGTGGTTATTGTTTATCAAGTTAAGTTTAATTATTAGCTGGTACCACACTCAGATTAATAACAGAAAACCATAAACTTCACAATTTAAAGTACAAATACATACAGATTTTGCTAATATCAACATTAAATTATTCGAATCATTTGAAGAAATTAAAGCCAGTGTCACACGGCACAAGATTTACTTAAAAGTTTATCAACGATGTTGCTTAGCAGTTTTTATAAATAACTTTTTTTTGGTTAGACAACCGACAGTGGAGACGTATCATGTGACTCGTTGATTTATAATCATTGGTTTTCGTAACAAAAAACTCACAGCGCCACCTCGTATGCTAACTGCTAAGCAACCTTGCAAACTGGTACGAGAACTTGTACCGTGTGATTCTAGCTTTACAATATTTTTATGATTGAAGAACATACAAAATACCACTATACCATACACTATTTTATATAATCGTATAATTTATATGATTGGTCTACATTTTCTTTTTTAGTAAAATTATTATTGTACATTTTATTGTATATCGTCATTGATAGGATGTATATTAACCTCTTATTACATGCTTATTCGTTTAAAAATATGAAGATGATGCTTGTATTTCTTATAATAAAATACTTTGTTCTTAAAACTAGACAATTAAGTACAAGAATTCATACATAATATGTAAATCAAAAGAATCCAAATACTAAGTATAATAAATGTATGTAATAAGTGCAGTTCCAGCCAGCCTTATATTACATCCACAACTTATGTAATAATCATTGCAAACTGTACTCTTTTTAATATGGTATTATGTCTTCGTTATGTGCAATATTAATCTTCTTTGACATCATAGTTTTTACTATATTCTATCCTATACCCAATTAGTTTTTGTTAAATGTATTGTATATTTTCAAAAATACTCATTCATCAATATTGTACGTAGGTATATAGTAATAATATATAAGAAAGTAATAACTATGATAAAACTTGTATTTACTCGTTTCTTGTAATAGTCGCCAATTTTTCTTATTTTCATCATTCGCTTGGAAATATTTATTTATTCTTTGTCATTTATACACACAATTTTCATTTCATGCTTTTCCTTAGATTTTATGAATATGTAAAATTCACTTATAACAGAATATTATTAACAAATTTTGTTTATTTATTTCGTTTTATTTATATGTAGTAGAAGATATTTCATTGCCTTCAATATTTTGTTTTATATATTAAATATTTAATCAATAAACATTTTAGAATATATTTACAGCTCGATAACAAACATGTGTGCATTTATGTTTCACTTAAAAACATAATTTAACCAAATTTCAACATTTTAAATAAACAAATTAAGCAATATACAACCCATGAGAATTTGCATACATACACAACTCAATAGATAATCCAAAAAATAACAACAAAACATCACAAAATATCCAAACCTATTACAATATCATCGATTACTTGTCACACTTTTTAACATAAATCTCAATTTTATGACTTTCATGTTCTTCCTTAACTTTTTGCAATATTTCTAAACCACGACAATTTTAATATCAAAATGTTCCAAGTCCAGACAGTACGCTATCGACATATTTAGAGACTCTGTGCCCGCTTTCTCGCGTGAATAGTTCACGAATAGTTGATAATGGAATATATTAAGGGTTTTAGTCACGCGCCCTCGCCGCCTCCACCTTTGTATATATCGCTCGCTTGAGTAGAAAGGCATACCGTTCGTTCCCGAACGGCATACCGCCTACGCAGCTTCTAATGCTTGCGACTGCTTCTAATGTAGTATGCAGTAAACCGACCTGAAGCTAGGATTATCTTTATTTTAGGGCAAATAAACCTTATACCTCCTAGACTCTAGTCTCTAGCTCAGTGTTCTCCCATACAATAAAACCCAAATATACTTAAGTATATTTGTAATCGCTCAAAGTTCATTTAATTAACCAATATATTACTCTTTATGCAATACTGCAATTCATATTTAATGTAAATTGAATTATTAATAATATAATTGTCTCGTAAAATTAACAAATGTAGTATGATTTATTTTTTAAGTATGTACACTCATGCCACGGTTTAACAGACTAATAGAGGATGACCGTTAAACGAGATATCCGTTAAATCAAAAGTCTATGCATACAAATACTTTGAAACATCAGTTGTTCGCATGGAGCTTTCCTTGACAGTTAACCATGAAATTTCAATTGATTTGACTAAAATTCTTAATTGCTTTGCTTAATCACAAGATGATCACAACAGTACAAAACGCTCCCAAAGCAGTAGCTATAGCACCATTGAGGGCACACCCTGGCAGTAAAACTCTAATTCGTCCGTTAAAGCCGATATCTGTTAAATCGAGGCACGAGTGTAATATAAAACACCTTAGATTAAAATGTTTGCAAATGAACAGAAAGAGTCTTACAAAAAGAAAGAGAATGAATATGCCCCTTCAATGAATTAGATAAATCAAAAACAGTAACTAGCAAATTACTGAAGATTTCTCTATCAAAAGAGTGAATACCTTGTATTACCTCAAATAAATATTACAAAAGCTTTAGCAAATGGAATTAGCTAGGTTTACAAAGCCATGATAAAGTATTGTATGTCGCAGTTATATCATTGTAATATTTAGACCTTGAAAACTAATCAATATGCATTTCCCTGAAGCACAAAACCACAAAAAATGAACAGACTACCAAGAGAATCACAATACCTTTCAATGTCTAAAATATAGAAACTGATATTAACAACACTAAGTTGCAAAGACAAGAATGAAAACCTATAATTGCCTCAAATAATTGTGAAACCTGTTACAATTGCAAATAATTCCCTAAAACTCAAACCAAAAACAATTACCAAAGGATATCAAAAGAGTGGAATACATTATACTATCTCAAATATAAAACCTACAAGAATTGCAATTAACCAGATTATGATGGCATGACAATTTTTATACCTCACGACATTTTCGTTTTTAATATCACTGTAATATTTGACAAAACCAAAAACCAACAACTGATATATTACGATAAACTTTCGTATAAAAAGAACAAACCTAGCCTAGAGATCCTAGCATTACTCAAACAATAATTATGGAATTAACCAGTTAATAAAAACATGACCAATATTTATACACCACATTTTGATAAAGAACAGTACAAATACCTCAAACCCCTAACCAACATCAATAATTTGCCAATTACAAAAGTAATTATTTGCACTTTTTTTTAAATTCGATAGTAACATTCAGTTATGCTGTATGCTTAAATGCTGTCAATTTGCAAAAATATATTATTGCAGAGCAACAACAGTCTTTCATTTTGATATGATCCCATTGATTTACGTAAGAGACTTTATGTATCTTGAGCTAATTTTAAGCATGTCACAAATGTTTTTATACATTGACTTCAATATATTCTTACAAGGAAAATATGTAATGCATCTGCATGTTAGAAACATTTGAATTAAATCAATTGAATTAAAAACAAGAGAGAATTCATAAACCAGAAGTAGAAACAACAATAATCAAATATCAAACGTTCTTCAATCAATTCCCGGTCCTTCTCATCAATTTATACTCTAACTGTAACACCACCACTCCTCTCCGAAGTTCTTGCTTTTTCCATCAGTACAACATTCTTCTTAAAAGCAATTGTAGATATTCTCCAAGCCATCTTTCAGCTCACACTTCACGCGAAAAATGAAGTAAAAGTCCCGGTCAACCCGTCGAAGACTTCATACTTCATATTTACTAATTTTGTAGTTTAGAAAGTATATTATGTAATGCTATCCAATTCATCTTCTTTGATGCAGAAGTACTATTGTTAAACTTTCTTCTTATTGATGAGTGAACTTGCTTCATTGTAGATTGGGAAGTACAGCAACAGTTTGTTTCCAAATATTCTTCATTTTACGACAGTATTAGATCTCCAAAAAAAAAGAATATAATGGCCTGATCCGTTGTAAACGGTGTTGGGTATTTCATCAACGAAGAGGAACGGCGATTGCACCTTGCACCATCATTGGAAAACGACAAAAACATCCAATAGACACCATTGACGGCAATCACTATCAGACTCTTCTGATTCTAGTCTTCACTAGTTGTATGATACACTGGAATATGTTAAGATGTAACCAATATCTTTAACAAACACAATGTGTAACAAAATGGACGACGAGACGCCAAGTCATCTCGCGTCCCAGAATGACAGGCGCAAGCACACCGACCAATGATGCGCATACACCCCGGACCATGTAAAAAATGTCATGAAAGATCCACTAATATTCATCAAGATTTATGAATCAAATTGAATAAGAATTAAAACTCAAAATAAGACTACACAAGATTAGTATGCGATAATAAAGAATGAAAAATACATGAACCACCTTATATGCTTCGAACCATTATATAGAATTATTCGAAATCTTGTTACTTTAACTATGAAGGTATTATTTACCAGATAAACACTTTCATAATTTCACCTAGTAATTCTTTCTTCGCAATACCATTGATTGTTATCCAAGGATTTGAGCTGTACTGTCTCGATACTGTATGATTGTGGCAGAATTCTTTCTTCATTTAATAGGAGAATTGTATTCCTGTTTTCTCTTTCCCATTTCTTCAATTGTATAATCTTCTAAGTCCATTCTTCTATATATATATATTGATATTTACTGTTCGCGTATTCATGCAGTACAAGTCCCGGTCGACCCGTCGAAGACTTGATTGCATTCTTACAAGATTACTTGCTTGGAAACTAGACAATACTTGCGATTCTTATGTTTAGACATTTTATAATCATAGATGGGGAAGCAACTTATGCGTAGATTCAGAATTAGAAATCGATGATGAAGCACTACACTTTAAATAGACAAAATGTTTAGTGTACCGGCACTGGGAAAACAAGTGAACAACAGATTAGCCATTTTGATGCGTCCCCACGCTTAGCGCACGGTATGCTTAGACGTTGTCGGTTTTATGAGTGACGCCAAGCGCTCGCGTCTAAGCGCAGTTGCCACTTTTCCACAGGGATCCCCAACTAACATACTGCAAAATATTTTAATTAAAATATAATTTCATATTTTCAATTTATATAAATATTTTAAAATACTTAGCATATTTTTAAATTTATTTATAAATAAAAATACAAATTTTATGAGAAGCAGTGGTCTATTAAAGAAGAAAAATATTGATGTTTCTAAACTAAAAATATTTTCATATTTCTTGCCGATTTTCATCCAATTTGCTTGCATTTGTACAAACAAAGTTGCAAATTTCCGAAGTTTATTTGACTAAAACCGTTAAAAAGTTTTCGATACGAGCAATACAAGTACCGAGACTAAGAGAAAGTCTAAGCTACTCATTCAGTACACAAGCTTGTCGCAATGCACATTTTCCATGGCTTCCATCTCTCGTCCGTTTTCCTTTCCGCCTCTTTCCTGTATTTTCCCTCTGCCTTTCTTATAGTACAACTCGCCGAAGGTTTTCGTTTCATGGAGCGAATTTCCCGCTGCTTTTCTGGCTACGTTTATTCATTCATTCGTTTTCAGCAAACCGAAAAGACGCGAATGTGCCGCGTAATTAAATAATTCCCGCTTGGTGATTAATATGTTCTCTCAAAGCGACTATAATAATGGGGACGAAGTTCCTACGCGGAAAATGGAATAAAAATTCACAACCGAAATTTATAAAAGAATTGCTAAGGGTATTAAATAATTCAACAAATTTTAAGCATTGCAAAGCTAAAATTATAAAAAAAAATTAAATTGCTCTAATTTTATGTTTTTTTCTTAATGTAAATTGAAAATAATGACATTTAAATTAAAATATTTAATTTTGAATCTACTATATGCAACCAACAATACCAAAACATATATGTAAAGCCTATTGCAGACAATTTATAAAATATTTTCAATATTTTTTTTTATTAAGAATTCACTTTTTCTAGTTTTTTTAAATAAATTATAATTTGCATATTTTTAAACGTTATAAAGTTATTTCAATTGTTTATTTCAATAGTTTTAATTCAATTCGTTACCTAACGAAATAAAACTCCAATAAACTTTAATATACTGCAAACTTAAATGCTTCTTGAAGCATGTACTCCCAGTCGCCTTTTATTGTTTACACATATTTCTTTAAAATTCATTTTAATAACTCCCCAGAACTTTTATTGCCCTATAAACCGTCTATTGAAACTATCGTCATGATCACAAAACTCGATGAAACTTTTAAAGAAGAAATAACTTGAACCGAATGAATCAAAATCGCAATTCTAGATTGCTTTTAACCCAATTGCTATAATCCTACAACAAACAAATCAATAATTAATAAAAATTTGAAAATTCATTACGATTGTCAAAGCAAAAACGTTTCTTTGTTTGCACCTCTTTGTACGACAGATCGAAAGCAAACAATATACTTTGAAAGGCTTGATAACGATTCGTCCATTGGAGACAATCAGATAAATTCCAGTTGTACGCGCGTATGCATACTATCTGCGTTAAATTTACCTGATGTTTTGCACAACCTGGCACATGCATAAACCTGTGAAGGGGATGTGTGTGGGAGTAGGTATGTACAATTCATTGTTTGATTGTTTGCGAGGGATGTGCCCTATGCTATCCATTGGCCGGCATATACTCATGGTATCCGTGTCCGAGATTCAATTCTGCTTTGTGTGCCATTCTCATACAACACAATCCGGCGCTTGATTCCGATACGGATCATGTTCCGTTTTGTTTCCCTGTATATTGTCGAGGTCTGAGGATATTGTTTGATATGTGTAGGCAAACATTAAACGCACATCGTGCAATGGACTACGACGGCATAATGCTAGTAGTCGGTCGATTAGTTTATTACACTCGATTCGATGCAAAACAAATGAATGTTTGCTTTGAAATGAGTTATAATATTGTTTGACTTGATTAGTGTAAGTAAATTGCATCTTAGAATATCTTAGATATTAATTAATTTAAATTATGATAGAATATTGTTAAGAATTTTAGTAATTGGTGTGTATTAGACTTTACATTTTTGATGCACTGTGAGTTGCATATAGTCGTAATTTTTAAAATTTTTCTAGTTATATTTAAATTCTTAATTATATTCTTTTTAAAAGTAACAAATTTTTAAAAAATAACTAATAAATTTAATAAAAAACGTGACATATTATAAAAAAATAAGATTCTGCTTGTTTCAGTATAATTGTTATTTGAATTTGCTAGTACTCCGTTGGTAGGGTCTCGAGATTATCATCCCAAAATGGACGAGATTATCGCAAGGTATATTTATTGTTAAAATAATATCTGTAAGTACAATCTTCTTGAAATTACTACTAAAATTCTTCAAATTTGTATCTTTACTATAATAGATAATTATTTATAACAATATTATTATATTTCAAAACGAATTCTATTTTAGTATCGTAAAAAAACAACA
>JARJDU010000438.1:0-11063 GCA_030264695.1 Lissagria laeviuscula
TTGTGCAATATAGATGAAGACCCTTTTCTCTGAGTAAGATATACAACGGGTATTAATCAAGTAAGGCAGCAAACTTGTACGAAATAAAAAATAAAACTGTCTCTCAGCCAAATTACAACCGATTAATTAGGTACATTTTTATTTTATTAATTTGTTTACATTTATTACTAAATTTTATAGGATTTTTTGTCAAGAAAATTTTAGCGTCTAGCACAGGGGTGGGCAAATTTTATGATTATCGGGACACATTGCGGATGAAAATTTGACCGCGGGTCAAAAAACCAATGAAATTCAACCACTAATTAAATAATGAGTGCGTTGATGATGAGACTAATTCTCTGAGGAAATTTGTAAAAATATACACTAAAAAACCTAATGCTATGATAAGCTCGAGGGCCAGATAAAATACTACAAAGGGCCGCCATTTGCCCAGGCCTGGTCTAGCAGATATTTCCGATATGATTTGTGATTTTATCGCAATGCAATGATAAAAAAAAGAGGAAGAAGCAAAGAGAAATTGGCAATTTTCAATGTATGCCTAGTTGCTCAGGAGCAGGTAGGTGAACAACTATCAATGCAATTTGCCGCATAGCGCCTCCACGCTTGGATACACACGAAAATGACAGAAATCGGAATTCCTCGCCGTCGAACATATACAGGATAAAGCGAAATATAATCCAGCAGGGAACAGCAATGACTCGATGAATAACCTAACTGACTACATACCAACTGCGTTTTGAGGTTCGAGGTTGAGGTTATTACCCCTCGCCACTTATGCATACAAACTGGACGATGATTTCGATCTCGCTAGTATATTAACTCGGCCATTTGTATTAATAATGTCTTCAATTTGTGAGATCGCTATGTTCGCACACACAAAAAACACAGAATGCACCACAGAGAGCACACGAAAATAATGACGATAGAATCAATATAAAAGAGAGCTGTTGGGGGGAGAGGGGGGTAACACCTTTTTTATATGTACGATAGGCAAATACATACAATACACTTAAATCTTAAAAGACAAAATGGAAAGTACATTAACATTATAGATAATCATAATAATTAGAAGAATTCCATTATATGTATATGTCATGGAATAATTCAATTCGTCGAACGTTTATTGTATTGCTTTGTTTAGTGCACGCACATCCCTGCCAGAAGCATAATCATGGCGGATCTCACTGTTACCAAAATGGCGGCCCGCTCAAAGTCGATACCAGTGAGATCGCCGGCACGTTGCTCCATGCAAAATAGCAAATCTATAGCGATACAGTCACATGGTTCCCACAAGACTTTCTCAAAACCACGAAAGGACAAATCGTAGTAATTATAACCAAACCTAACCTAACATATAACAGCTATGACCATCTATCTCGCGACGAGATATAACGCAGTGTGTCGTATCATTTATTGCTCATAACAATTGGCAAACATTGCACGTCAGGCGGTAGCGTGCTAACTGTAAAAGCTGTACAACTATAAGTATAGTGTGGTGATCATATTCGGACAGTAATGAGTGTGCGTGAGAGTCTGAAAGGTGTAAAAGCTAAAAAGTGACTAGATCATCACGCGTGTTATCGTGTTGTCTACTCGTTTCATATCTACAGCTAACATCGATATTGTTGTTGTTGTTTTTTTTTCTTCTAAAAAATAAAAATAAAGAAATTCGATGATTGTTTGCAAAACACAATCGCCAACGGTCGGCCATCTTGAATTGTGACGTTTTGCAATCAACACGAATGTGAAATGCGAACTTGTGTCGATTTGTACAGAAAACAATGATTGAGTGTATATATAAATAAATAATAAATAGATCTAGACACATTAACAGCAATACCTGGTTGCCATCATAGGTCCAGCTACCAAACTTCATGTCACAGTGTTGGTCATCAAAGGGGAACCACGTAATGTCTATCTTGCATGTGCTCTTGAAGATACCCGGAGGGACGTACAAGCAGCTGCCGTTATGTTTGACCACAACGTTTGTTTGGAATGTCCCGTCGAAACCCTCATCAGCACTTCATCATAACAACACACAATATTTCGTTAAGGCAAATCGGCGCTGTAAACTTACACCTGTTTTTTTTTTGTTCTTGTTGTCATTAATAATATATAGATATCATAAATTATTTGTTTGCTTGCTTTTGTTATTTTTTAAATAAATTAAAAGTGTTAATTGCACGCGCACGCGCATTCTGATTTAAATTGTAAAGAAAAATCCTATATGAAAACTTATTGATTGATTTTGTTTTAATATATAAATAGAGAAATGTCGAATGTAATAAAATTCATTTGTTTTGTTTGACAGTTTGTTTGCATGCAACAACAATCATCCATTGACTGCATCGCAACGCACATCTCAACACTGACATCGTACGTAGTACAACAGGAAACAGCTAAAGGCATCATCTGTCAAACACTGTCTGTCAAAAGTCAGTCAATTTAGTATGTCATATGTCAATCTGTAGTCAAGTCAACCTAACCTACATTGCACGTTTGCAGTGACCACGCTATTTATTATAACCTAACTCTTATTATCTTTTTTATTTTTGTTTTAAGTAAATAGAATTAAATAAATGCCTAAAGCAAGGGGCGCAAGCGCTTTATCTAATCAATTTTAGTCTAAATAAATCGTTTCAATCGCTTGTTTAATGAACGAAAGGAAATGGCAAATATGCGCCGCGTATTCCTTCCGTTTGTACAATTTTACGCGTGTCATTCGTTTTTAGCATCATTAAGCTCAAGTTTATTCAACGGCGTTACGCCTTTAGCTCGTGTCGTTTTAGAAGCTTTTTAAGCTTTATTTTTAAAAGCATTCACCTCTTTTTCTTTCTTTTTTTTTGGTATTGCGTTCAGTATTTTCGCTTAAAGGCAGGCGCTTTTGCTTGCTTGCAGCTTAATTCGATTTAAATCGAGTTTAGTTATCTTTAAGATTTAATTATGTATATGGTTTAGCTGTAGTAGCGTGCTTTTTAGTTACCTTGTTTAGTATCATCTGATTACTTTAACATCGCTTTTAGTTTCTGTGCTGTTACATTGAGAGATTTCAGGGACGTTCCGGCCCAACAGGAGTCGAAGTTTCAAACTGCTACCAGCCGCACGAAAATGAAAAAAATATAGCATTTAACATGCAATGTACTTAATTATCATTATATTCAATATTAAAACTCATCAGGAATTAATTAGTTAATTCATTATCATAATAAGAGTATCAGTAGTAGTAGTAGTATATAGTAAAATTGTTATAGTACTCATGTAATTGTGTTTCATGTAATCTTTAAGTTACATTTGTGTTTTATAGTGTTAATAGGAGAGGTATAAATAGTAAGGTTATGTTTCCAGAAGGATCAGGAATAGATGGAACTCAATGCTTGTACCATTCCATTCAAAAATAGTATCTATATGATGGCGTTAGAAATTGCTTGGACGTTTGGGTCATGATTGTAGGTTATGATCTCACGTGGTCTATATAAAGGTGAATAGAGTCAGTCAAAAAGAGATTCAGTTATCGAGGGATATAGCAATGCCAAAGGAGAGAGACGTCTTCTTTTGAGATGTGAATAGCTTTAGGCTATCCCTTCGCATCGAAAAGACGTCCTTCGGTATCTGGTATTGCATATCGAACTCTCTTATCTGTATTATTTTTTTTAGATTTCTTTTTGGAACGATATCGAGAGAGAGAGATATATGCGTATATGATCGGAGCGTGATGAAAATAAGCGTGTTCGATAAAAGAGATATATATTATATTATTGATATAGATAGAGACGAGTTGTCGGTTAAAGAGCGAGTGAGTATTATATATACGGTATCCGGTATCAGTCCGGCGTTCGACTCCGGAGGGTCGGAAGTAGCTGTGGCCTACAGCAACGGCGAGCTGTCTGTGTACTTCCCACCCAACTTTCGCAACATACACACACTGACGAGATAAAAAGAGAACAAGAAAGAGAGCAAGAGAAGAAAATAGAAAGATAAGATATATAGTAACAGAGAGAGAGAGAGAGAGAGAGAAAAAGTGAAATTACACCACATTCCTATTTGTATCATTGTCTGATGATATTGTCAGACGTGTACGATATCATTTTATGTTTATGTCAAGATTTAACCTTTAAGTCGATTATAATACAGGAAAATACTTGAAGTGCAAGTATCGCCATCTATTAGCAATATTAGCAATTACATCATCAGACAATGACACAAGAAATAAAAACATAATCACAATTAAATCAATAATTATATCACCAGGACAAAACCTAACCTATTCTAATAAAAGTATTACTTAAATTAACAACAAAAATCTTTTTTTTTAAGAATAAGTTTATATTATTAATATTTTATTGTATTTTAATCAGTCCTTTCCTTTCATGAACCTGTCCGCCATCTTGTTTCAAAACAACAAGCAACTATGAACATTATTACTATAAAAAAATTGAAAGGAAAGGAAGATTGTTACGGTTCGTCGCAAAGCAAGTAAATAAACTTTGTGAGAGGGAGTGGTCGGTCGCCTTGACCAATAAGGACAAGGGACGACATTACAATGTCGGCGTTGCCTTGAGTTGGAAAGGCGACGCTAATTGTTATTTACAGTGACCCTTTAAAACGCGCGTCTGTTCTGAATCATTTTCGACTTGCTACTACCTACAGCACCTACTAATGAGCAATGTTGTTCAAAGTTAGGTTATGTACGCACCTAACGCGTTAAGCTATTCATAAATAATAATTAAGAAAGATGTTACGCTATATAGTACTATGATGTGAGTCGAAATCGATTCCTATATAATTCACAATTAGTTAGGAAAGAAGAATAGAAATGTCACATCAAATAGATTCAAAATACAGATAGAAACAAAGAGAGGTTATGTGGGTTTTTATAAGTCTATGTATAAAACAAATGTCTAACACATGCATATTATCAACTGATTGATAAGAACAATCGTTTTTTTTTTTTGTTAAAGATAAAACTAAATAGATCTTTTTTTTGATTTTTAAAAATATTATGTAAAGTGTACTTAAAGGGAGGAGTTGGTACATTGATGATAGAGCAGACCACGAATAAATGAGGCGGGGCTTGGATAGAAGTATAGTTAAGGTGACATGTAAATGCATAATTTTTACAGACGGCGACATACATAATAGGAAAAGAGCAACTGAAATATGTAAAACAAAAGAACCAACATTTGTTGATGCAGATTGTAATAACGTCAATTTATATAAGAGATAAGAGTAAACATAAGGTAAAGGTAAGGGTAGTTGGCACATTGGTCAGGACTTTTTTTTTTTTGAACGTAATCAGGCATTTGTTCGTTCTCTCGCGGTAGACAACAGAGTAAATAAAGTAAGAACTAAAAAAGAGGCGCGATTATGAACAGCATGGCACTAAACTTGTTACCTGTTGTACATGAGCACGTCCGGCTTCCACAATTTGTTCGGAGTTATGCGTAAATCCTTGACCCCCCCGTACTCCGTCTCGTTCCAACGCAGATTGTAGTCGTTCCATTCCTGTCGAAACGAGCGCACACATCGATTAGATTTTTTCAGAACAAGTGTCTGGAGTGGTTGTTGCTGGACGAGAAATGCGGACAGATAACTAACACACACAGCGAATGTTTTCGTTTGCATTTTTATATATATATATAGATAGATTGATATGATACGCGTGCGCACGCGTCTAGAGATATTATTACTACGTGTGTGTTATATATGTCACAACAAGTATTTCACTCGGATGACATCCTGCCTTCCTGCGGAATAGATTAACCCGAAAGTAAGAATATCATATGATAGATACAAACGATTGGCAGGATGTCATTCGAGTGTGATTTGAGACAGATAGACAGAGAGTACATTTAGATAGATTTCCTGGGGTTGTGGTTTATAATAAGTGTGAGGAAGAGTGAGGTTTTGTGTTTTTGTTGCTTCATTGTAATATTTATTTTCTTTAGTGACATCTAGTTATTGTAAATGCAATTAGCAAATGACATTTTACAGTTTTGACGTTTGACTAGTCCTTGAATGAAAATAATTCTATTTTTTAATTTTAGCAAAATAATATTATCGAATAATATTACAGAATCTGTACTCAATTTAATATTCTAGGGATTTTAAATTTAGAACTAGTCTTGGATGTCATTAAGAGAGGGACTAAACCCTGGAGACCTAAAAAATTGGCTATTTTCATGATTTTTTTGTAGGTATTAGAAGTAATAGAAATAGCAAGATTTTTACTTTCTCAAAACATTTTTTTCGTAAATAAATATTTATTTTCACCGACTTAACAGCTGCATTCGCGAGCGACCTCCGGAATGTTGCCTTTCGCTGACTGCATAGTTCGCGAAAAATTGGTAAATTGTAGAACAAAAGGGTTATAAATTATAAAACTTGATTGAATTATCTACCAAGCACCAGACGACTTATTTCAAAATTCTAAAAAATACAAAAATGACGGCAATTTAAAATAAAGTCATTTTTTCGACTAAAAAAAAATGACCTCAAATTCAAATGGTCATATAAAATCGAAAGATTTCTCTGTTACATGATAGAGAAGTAATTTTTACGTATTGTAATCAAAAAATTAAAGAAATCGGTTGGATAGATCCTGAGATTTTTTTTTACAGCTATTTGCAAAAAATATGGTTTTGAGAATAAAGAGTATTCCTGAAGGAAAATAATATTTCTTGTTGTAACTATGTAACCAAGTTATATACCGAAATATCGTTCTAGTACATAGTTCTAGACATCCTAAGTAGGAATTCACTGTTTGTCTTAATTATCAAACTGTTTGACTTAAGTCAAGATAAGCTGTTTGAGAAAAATCAAGCTAATTGAGAAAGTCAAGTCAAGTCAAATCAAGTCATGTAAAGTCAAGTCAAGTCAAGTCAAGTCACGTCAAGTCAAGTAAGGTAAAGTCAAGTCAAGTCAAGTCAAGTAAGATAAAGTCAAGTCAAGTCAAGTAAGATAAAGTCAAGTCAAGTCAAATCGTCAAACTACTTGACTTGAAATCAATTTTTTCAAAGTCTCATGATTTAATCCCTCCTTAACATTATTTTTCATCAATAAATTTTTACACATGTAACTTTATCATTAATCACTGTTTAATTACCACTTAAATAAATGGACACACTTTTCCAATTAACCATTAATTATGTATTCCATTGCATTAAACCAAATTCATTCGATAAATATTACAATGACGCCACGCAAATGATGTTTATAAGTATCTCACATTGCATAAACAAACTGGAAAAGTGAAATAATTGAACACCATGAACAAAGTGGTACAATTATACAATTACCTACACATAAATCAATCATGCACAATACAACAATATTAACATATACAATCTCAAAAACAACAACAACAACTACAGTTACCTACAATGAACAACGACGATCGCTAACATTTTACCGAATTACTACTAGCTACGATGGATCTACATGAGGCATGCAAGGAATGACGGATACGAATATTCAATATGGTCTCGAAGAATTCGCACAGGGGTATCGTAGCATTAGCGCATGTGTCGACGCAGAGAGATAGAAAATACCAGCGAATTCCTTCAAATGATAATTTGCCACAGCAAATATTTTAGGTACTGCTGCCACACATCAGATATGCTACACATACGTTGAGATTTCGTCGATATTTCTCGGCAAGTTAGTCTCGAATTTCTTGAGCCTTGCATTTTTATTAAACCGCAACGCTATCCAAAACGTTTTCGTGTCGTCGTTGTTGTCGCCGTAACTTCTGGCTCGTAAAATTGCCATAAAACTTTCAGATTCTGTGTATGTCGTCACACATACACATCCCTTGTCCGAATGTAGAATAGGAAAACAGTTTCCTACACTTTCGTCGCTCAAAATCAAAAAGAACAAAAAAATCGCGTCGGACGTGTATATAAAGTTTGGTGCCGCGCTGTTAAATTGAAGGATGAATCCATACTTTAGTAATCTGTAGTAACTGTAGTATTAAAGTTTTGTAGGTTAGGGAGAAAACCTTCATTATGCGGTCTACTCAACCCTGTACGTGGCAACAGCTTGGCATTTATTCGAATTTGAAAAGTTTGTGGGAACATTGGTGAGTAGTACTATTATATATTAATTTATTAAAATCATTGTCGACACAAGCGCGAAATGCACATGGACACATTACATTTCGCTAATTACTAAAATTACTCCTAGAGCGAGAGAGGGGAGGTTAGTAAGGAGTCAAGGGTCAATAATACTTTTAATAATATTGATTTAACGATTCATGTTTTTAGTGTAGCATTTTACAAGTATATTACACTTTATGTAGTCTGTTTTAGATGATGTCACAGGAAAGAGGATTAATGTAATAAATAAAAGAAATAAATAAAATAAAGAAATCTAAATCAACAAAAAGAAAAAAATTATTTGGAAGTAATGTGTATTTTGTATTGAATGTACATGCAGTGTGTGATGACAACAGGATTAATAGGATCATATAAATCAAAAGATAAAATAATAATAAATTAATTGAATGTAGGTAGGTACTAAAGTAAAACAGTGATTTTCATATTATAGAAGCATAGTTATCGTAATTAGTTTTAAGAATCGTACACACACGGCAGGAACGCTTTGCAATACTTGCAATGCTTGCAAAACTTGTAAATTCGAATTCCCAGAATTCTAAGAGTTTTGTTCAATCTTATAAGAACTATATACAGAGAATGCGAAAAGCGAAAGATGAACAGACAGAGAATGAAAGCGAGATAGAAACTCATTCGATATTGGCGATTTATTGCTCCGCCACGCTCGAGTAGATGATGCTGCAGTTATTACCAAATCGGTGTGAAATGGATGCTTGCGCTTGCAAGCAATCAAAGAGCCGACCGCAAGCTTATTAACGCGTCGATTTGATGAAATATTGCTGATGAGGCTAAATTATTGTTTGGACGTGTTCGACAAGAAAGAATCGACTTGGATTTAATGCGCTTTGCACTATATAGAAAAGCACTTCATAATACATGTACTCTATGAAGTAACTATGAACTAAATTCGATGTGTCATTAGCGGATATAAAGGTTTTATAACCTTTTGGAAGGGCAAATGTACGAACTACGTAGTCAATATTTATTACTTAAGCTGCTAGATCGAGAAAATATGCTGGAATTATGTTTGGTATTTATAGATTGCTGAAGATAATAGGATTTAATGTTTACGAGCATGTCTAGTCGTAGATTTATTAGCAACGTCTTATAAATTATAGAAATATCAACATGTTTGGTGCCTAGGCATGAATGTCCGGTGCAGTGCAGGCGCAACAACGTCAAAACTGTTAGATGCATTAGATATTTGATTATGTTCTAGATCATGAAACACAGTAATTTTAATGTATTTATTATATGTTTAAGAAAGTATAGTATATTGCATGAAGCAACTTTCAGGCTACAAATATTTTCCTATTTGAAATGAGCAGACTTTATATATACTAAAACGTAGACTAGGTAATATAAGCATATAAAACTTTGGAATCTCTTCACTTCACATCATGGTGAAGAAGAACACCTATCTGCCTGCAACTACCATAAGTTTCAAACTACTCATCTTAAATAAGGACTTTGTCGTACTTTGTATTCTAAATGTTTATGACCTAAACATGAAAATTTTAAAGCCCTAAATATATTTCAGTAAATTTCCATAATATTGCTAAAGAAAATAACTATGCAAAACTTCAAAATCGAAAAAATCTAGTAGACAATACAAAGAAGAAGAATTTTCTAAATAAGTATAATTTTGAGGTGTATTTCTTACTTAAGAAGCTCATTTACCCGACGAACTGTTTCTCCGAGAGGAGAGGCGATAGGTGAGATCGAATGCATATTGCAGCGTATGTTTTAAATAAAGGACAGCAATGCAAGGTTGGATTTCGATGACTATGGCCTGAGTAATATGAACATAAATTTGCTTTCGGCTCGTGACTGATTACGACCAGAGTATTTGAAATTTTTACAAAATTCGAGAAGTACATTATTAGGCGAAAAATAATATACGTCCGCGATGTTTGCATTGAACACAATCTATAAGCCGCTAAAGTTAAAGTAAGTATTTCGAGATTTTTTTTAATTAATTTTACATTATTTCCGATTTAAAATTCAAAAAAGTAAAACGATAAGAGCATAGTTTTCGGAAGCTATAAAATTTCACAAAAACAAATTTAAAAAAAAAGGTTTACTAGTGTGATCAGAATTAGTCACGAAGCTAACATGGAGTTTCCTATACCAGTTTGGAGGTAAATGAACCTCTTAACCTAAGTAAAATCTAGAAAATTTCATATCCTTTGCAAAAAAGTGCATTTTACTGAATAAAATCATATTATAACATTATTAATCTTATTGAAAGTAACTGATACCGAACATTACCTAGTTTCACCAAAAGTCATGTAATAATGTAATCTGAAATGGAATACTGACAAAAAGTTAAGAATTATCTATAGAACAAGTAAGCTTTTAAGCAGATGTGTAATTTAAATTTAAAAAATGTGGGTGCAGAGCTCAAACGAAGCCCTGGCAAAAGAAACGCCCAGAAGTCACAAGGTGCAGGCGCCGGGCTTATACTTGCCACAAACGCCTTATATCCTAATTTGAGCACTGTGCAGAGGCAATTACTATAGTTTGAAATGCATTCTTATCGAGATATGCAGACTTTAGAAATAAACGCAAACTGATCGTTACGTCATTCCAAAACAGAATGGAATCAGAAACCGAATAATGATAAAAAGTTAAAAATTATCAATGGATTAAGTAAAATTTTGAGTAGAATTATTATTTAAGTCAAAAATTTGTAGATACCGAGCTCTAACAAGGCTCAGGCCCACCACGGGCGCAAATCAATAGAAAGCGTTTGCATATCGAGGTGGAGGCGCCAGGTTAAACTTCTCACAAGCGTTTTGTACTAAGTTTCACTTAAAATTTCACGTATTATAAAAAATCTAACAATAAATTAGTATCTCAGTCTTTATGTTAGCCTTTTCTATAAAATAAGTACGATTTCGAGCAGATTTATCACTCAAGTCAAATAATAGAGGAAGCAGAAGCGTAACA
>JARJDU010000481.1:0-14703 GCA_030264695.1 Lissagria laeviuscula
AATGGTGATATAATATGCAAATGCTAATTTGTAATCCTTGGTGAAATCTACCCGTATGAACAAAACTCGTGTCTCCATCTGGTTTCGTTTCAAAGCTACAATGATTTTTACATCGAAATAAGTTCAATTTTCATCAATTTCAGTCCGTCACTCTTGCACCAACTACACGATAATGACAGTGAACAAAACTATTTGCTAAGTTAGGAATAAATATCCGTTCTTTCTTTTCTTTGTAGCTGTAACTTTGCAAAGTGAACCAACTTTTAACGCAATATTAAAATCTGTACAGTCATTTGAAAGACGTTAAACACGTAAAAACAATGAAATAGTAACATTGTAGGCAAAAGTATTTCAAATTGCGTTACTAAAGATAAAAAATATGAACAATACAAAATTCTACATCCTAAAGTCATTTACTGAATTACGTTTGTTTTTAATGTCTAGTTTAACATCCATCTTCCATTAAATTTTGTTTAATTTAAACTTCAAAATCCGAAAAAATTATTTATTATAGCCAACGAGAAATAAAAGTATCTGGAACATCCGCTGAGAGTTATATCCTTTCTAATGACACATAATTAATAAATTTATAATATATAACATTAAATCATAATTTGCTTCCTTTCGAAAAACTAATAAACAATTAGTAATTAGACGACATTGTGTAATTTTGTGGTCATTTCTATTGACCGCACCATTGATAGATGTACATGGTATTCAAATCACATATTTTAATTAATGTCAATGATGCCATTTGCATATGGTAACTGTATATCGATTGTGTAAAGACCTTAAAAGTAAGTGCTATTCATTGAAATATGCCAGATGTTACTTTAAAGTGCAATATCCCACTCAAAAATGCCTCAATTAGTGTAATTGTCTTTTCACAATCAATGATATCAATAAAATAACATGTTTATAAAGTAATTTGCAATTGTAAACATATCATTTGTTGTTATACTCATTCATTTAAAATGTGTACACATAAAACTTCTAATGCTTCAAATGCAAAACTTATTTGGAAGTACAGTTATAAAGTTTTGGCTCTAGTGAGGCTCTAGTAGAGGAACTTGTACTGAGATAGTATTTGACCTTTCTTACAATGGCCTTCGAAAATTAACAAACAAACTGGAGCTGAGAACCTTTTGAAATTCATCTGTATTCGTATTCAAATGTATGTATGTATTATAAAAACGAGAATATTAAGTCTTTACCATACATAGTCACGTCTGCCATTCGATTCAAATATGAATCATTATCTTCATCATTGTTTGTTCATCAAAACAAGAAGAAGATGAAATATGTACTGAATTAATTGATGATGAATAAATTTAGGTAAATATAATATTAGAATTTAGGTGAAACAGTCTACTTCAAATTACTGAGAACTAAGGTTAATGCACTCGATAACTTGATATTATTATTTTGGTTGAATTAATCAAATAGGCTACTTAGTTAGTAAGAATGTGTAGCCATTGTCGTACCTATGGGAGGAGGGGAGGGTCTGCTCTGAGCATCAAACATTGGAATTGTCATTAAAATATAATACTTATATTTAATTAGTAGCACAGAACATAAACATGTCGAATTTGGAGCCCTTGTAATGGGGCCTAACTCGCACAAGCATTTACTTTTGGAATTTTGAGGCCCGGCTGGATTGAGAAGCCCCAGGTGCGCATCTCCTGCTTCTGAGCGTAAATCCGCCACTGTTGCCATGTTTTGAGAATAAGAATAACAGGGCTGATTTAATAAACAAAAATTTTTCGAAATTAAACTAAAAAACTAAAACTATTTTCGTTCTACGATAAGTCAGCTTAAACCATAAAATTTGCCCAATTTTTCCAATTGAATAGGCAATAACTAACCAGTGCAATTTTGATGATATTATTGACGCCTTCGCTGCTAAAACTTTGCAATTTTTTTCTTTCTTAATATACCTACTTCCAAATAAATTCAGATTAAAGACAAATAATTTATCAATTTGACGTGTCCAACGTCTTTAAAATGACTATACAGATTAGAATTTTGCGTTAAAAGTTATTTCACTTTGCAAAGCTACATACAGCTACGCAGTTTCAAGCCGCAGAAAGGTGAAATAAATATCATAAGAAAGAAAATATATTCCAATTCAAGCCTATTTTACCAAACATTTTTTATTCGCAGTCGATAGCGTGTGGGTTGGTGCAAGAGTGGGTCTGAAATCGATGACAATTAGACTTTTTTCAAAGGAAGAATCATTGTAGTTTCGAAACGAAACTAGATAAAGACACTAGTTTGGTTCCTACGTGTTGATCTCAGCGAACACTGCTAATTAGGTCCAATTACATATTATATCAGGACGTAAACGTAATTAATAAAAGCACATGAAGATAACAGGAGAAATTGTGTCTTTGCTCAACAATGCATACGTTTGATAGAGTTAGTGTAAATAGCCAAGCTCATGTGAGACAGACAACATTTGAAAAATTTGGGTAGGGGACAGCAAATAGAGATTCCGCCCCTGGCATCAAAGAAGATGTGTAGAAGTGTGTAGCACAGTGTAGATATTATGTTACAAGTTTCTTATTATATCAAGGTAACATATGCAACGTTGCACATGAAGTCCATGTACGCTGCACTGCAACAATTGAACTTTTTTATCAGTTGCCTTGAGATAATTTCTCAATTTGCTATTAAATATGCATTAACTTTCTTGTTGCATTTGCATACCGTATAAGAAAACTTTAATCTAATTACAATACCCATGAATTACTATTATAGGAACATCTCAATTAGTAAAATACCCTAAACGATGCAAATGTGTACTCATAAAATTAACCAAATAGATAAAAATCCTCCTTTTAATGAGTTATTTAAGGTGAAATTGGTTAAGTGCTTATTTTGAATTTCCATAAATACTTTCTTGTCTCAAGGTTTGTCACATATATTTCACCATATGAAGCACCTTATGATACCTTCTTTTTTTTTTTTTATAAAACTTGTTGATCACCTTAATGAAAATTTCAAATATTCTTCAACTCTCGACGAGGTAAATCGCTAGCCAAACGTAATTTCATGCCGCATTTGGTTAAAACAAGGTAAATGACATCATCATCGTGTTTACGTAAGCAAGTAATGCAGAAAAAACCTATCCGAACGCTTTTATAGGCACCTACGAACACGTAAATGCGAATTGCTAATGCAAAGCCGCGCGCAACACTTTCAAACCAGTTTTTGCAATGACTTAAAGCGCTTAAAGTAAGTTAGTACTACATAAAAAAATAAGGCGTTCATGCCATAAAAAAAGCCGATGTGTAAATGTAACTTCACTCAAAAAATGAAAAGAAGAATTAAATTTAGTTTGTTGCCACCTTCTTATTATGGGAATAACGCTTTGAATATGAATAGCTTCAAATTTGCACTCACCCGCAAGTACACATTTCGCAAATACACATTTCCTTCTTCGGAAAGACAGGTTTGGATGGCTTTGGCTCTTCTTTGATTATTTTCGTGATGTTTATGACTTTGTTGTCGACGAATTTATCGATTTTTGTCACGTTTTCCACTTCATTCTAAAGAAAAATAATAGATGATAAATGATACAAAAAACATTAAAGAATCCGAATTAAAAAAAATAGCAATTTAGTAATTATAAAATTAGTACTTCTTATAAATGTGATTTCATGTTGCCAAAACATAATGATACATATATGTTATATATACTCAGTAATGGCGTATTTGTTAAATAATTAAATGAACTCTAATTTGTACAATTGTTTTTATTCTTGAATTAGAGTTAAACACAGCTTTAAACCGATAGATTTACCAGCTACTAAGAAAATGACTATAATTTTAAAACGAGTATTAAATGCTCACAGCGTGTTCACGTTTTTTGTTATGTTTCAATCTACAACTAGTAATTTACACATTTAAAAGAATAACTAATTATAAAACAATTATATTTTCAAGCAGGGTTATAAATACTCAAAAACAAATGAAATAACAGACAAGTACCCAAATTTTCCCAGTAAACAAAACAATACTTACAATTTCCTTAATATTCTTGATGTTTTCAATAACATGGACATTTTTAACATCGACAGTGGTTGACTTATCAACGACATCGCTAATAAATTCCTTATTAGTCCTACTGTCCTCAATAGTATGCACTTCATCAGTAATGGTATCTTTGCCATGACTTGTAGTTTCACGCGTAACATAATCTTTTGTGATTTCTGTATCAATAAACGACTGAACATTTTCGGTAACATTCTTACCAATTTTTGTGTCATATTCAGTCGTAATTACTTCATATGTCGTCGTATGTTGTTCAGTAGGTTGCGTGCGCCTTTTTTCATTTTCAATAAATTGAACAGTGTCACTGGTCCCAGTCGAATTCAACACATTCGTTGTAGTAGTCGAAATGTTTGTAGATGTCGTATCTGTACCTTCTAGAAAGTTTTGAATATCTTGCACAATATTCGAGTCTGAGATGTGTGTACGACTTCCGCTCCGTTCCGGCTTTTTCGGCTTTCTCGTGGGCGATTTTCTGGTAGGCGACTTGGAAGTTTTGCGTGTGGGCGTTGGATCGCGGACTGTTTTCGTTGTCTTTTCACCTTGGCGAACATCGCCAGTGATGTACGATTGGTTTGTAGACGAGGTGATAACATTGTCTTTTGTGCTTGAAGAAACGTCATATGTCTCGTAGAACTTTTCGGTGTTCTTTTCAGTCACATTAGCAATGTCTTTGTAGGTCTCGCTGACGTTAGTTACGGACTTGGAAGACTTTTGATCAACAAAAGTTTTGTCATTAATATTGGTATCCTTTGAAGTGGATGATGTATTTTGGACATTATTTATTATATTATTAATTGCGGATGAATTTATTTCATGAGATATAAAATCATTGCTGCTAGTAACATTGTTTCTGGACGTGTGTGCAGATGTTTGGTAATTATTTATAGATGAATTTGGCTGTTGGTCCCCATATGTTTCGAATTGCTTGTCTTCTTTAATAATTTTGCCCGTGGAATCATAGTAGGTGGTTGTTGTCGTGATAATAGTTGTATCACCTGCACTGTCATAGGAATCCGTTTGATATGTTTTATTTATTGAGCTTGAGGACTTCGCTGTCTTCGAATCAAACGTATTTCTATCTTGCATGGAATACGTTTGGCCACTGGAAGCTACGGTATCAGAGATGTCTTTAATATGATGAGAAGATGTTGAAGTCACATCACATACGTCACCAATTAGTCTTGAAGAACTTGAAGTCTCTTGAAATGTTTTATCTAAAATGGTTTGTTCATCTTTCGTGGAATGACTTTTGTTCAAATTTATCAATTTACTTGTTTTGTCGGAATGAATTATATTATTTGATATATCTGAATGCCTTATCTTATTAGATAAATCAGAATGCGTTAATTTGTTTGCAATGTCATCAGTTTTTTGAAATGAAGAAGTTGAACTAACTAAGTCACCAACTTGATGCAATTCCGTTGTAAATTCAGAAGATTTACTTTTAGGTGCCGTCAATTCTGGCACATTTGAATCATAAACGGTCTTTGTTTTACCTCCTTTTTGGGAATAATGAAGCTCAGGGGTGATATCACTACCTTCTTTCATTGACATATGTTCGGAGTTATAATCAGATTTTGAGTGACCTGATTCATGATGTTTCTCATCAACTAATTCGCGTACTTCTTTACCGTCTACCATTTTAATTATATATGAACTTGAAGAACTTTTCATGACTGATGAAGACGAGGATTTTTGTTGGGAACTGGATGTGGAAAATCGTGAAGTTTTCACAACAGGCTTCTCCATTACGAATTTTCCATTCCAGGAGGAATCATTTTTCCTCACGACGCGTTCTTCTTTTGGCTCAACCACAGTATATGACGAAGTTTCTGCCAATGAGTGGTTACCAGAAATCTGCTGAATATTAGAAACATTGGAACTGCTTTCTTTTGCGATATGATGTCGATATTCAGTACTGGTTGCGCCTGTATCTGCATAGGTGGTTATCTTTTCACCAGTGCCTGGTAACGTTTCAGTTACCGTATAAGTGACAAGGGTACCATCGACCGGCAAATCGGATACATCGGCGATTTGCAGACTCGACGAAGATATTGCTTGCTGAATATTTGAAGATGACGAAACTTGGGCGAAACTACTACTGGTGCTGGATGTGCTGCATTCCTGGCTTTCCTCTTTCGATGTCTTTTTCTTTGATTTCTTCACTGTCATTTTGACTGATTGCACTATCTAACTAAGTCCAAAATTAATTAAATAAAAAAACTTTATTTTATTAAAAACTATCTACTATCGACGAAACACAGCACTAGAATGAAGCAGCGGCTACATAAACGCGATTAACACTGCGAATTGACCTGTTGCATGAATCCCTCTCCACAAGCGCGGTACTCGGTGTACTCACTGACGTAACCATTCATATACGCTCACGGTGACTGATTTCGAACAGGTCCACCTCTTCATCTTCCATTCATATTACCTTATATAGAAGCTCTCATAACTTTACCACATAGGAACTCGTATAGTGATGCATTTTCATATACATATACCAGTTTAATTGTTCGTCGCATTAAGAAACATGATTGCGATGATTTATATAAACGTGTAGTAAACACAAGTAGTTCAAATTAATTTTTAACACTTACAACGAAAACTTGTATAATATATAACTTTGTTTGAACTTAGATAAGAGCAATTAAAAACGATTATACATTTAAAAAACATCCAAGGAACTAGAATGATAAAAATAAATAAAAGAAACTTTGTTTGGAAATAAAATATATCCGAATTTCACATGTTTCCAGTATTGGTAGCCTTCCAAATGAGAAAGCGAATGTGAGGTCACATTGAAATGAGCTGTGACGTTGGGCTTAGTCATGGGACGGAGAAATATCCCTCGCATCTGCAAGATTGTACCATCTGAAACTTATTTTATCAAAATCTTTTAATTGGGACACTTAATCCACAGAATCATGTAGGCGGAATGATACATTTAGGTTAAATATCCAAATTTGGTAAGTTTTCATTCTGGAAAATTTATTTTACGAGTTATGCAAATAAGTCTTGACTAATGATAAAAAAGAAAATAAACATATTACAAGATAAAAAGTAAATAATGAATGAATGTCAAATCTATAAACAAACATTATTGCAAAATATCGTTGTTGGATATTCGGAGAAATGCAATTGCATCGCTTTTCTTTAAGCATTGACATACCGCCATATCTATGAATTCCATCGGTAACTGTTGGTTAACATAATGCCGTATTGAAAGTGCCAGATCAACATTTAGTGAATTGCGAAAAATACTGTGCAACCACATTGAATACCTTCTTCTCCGTAGGGGAATGTTGAGATGCTAAGTCTTCAGCGGTTTGCTCTATAGACACTTAAACAGAATAACATAAAATAAATCGAAAGCTGCAAGATGTGGTGCTACCGCCGAATGACAGATGAATTATTAGCGCAAAGTCCTTCTCATCATTAAAAGAAGGAAGATGCAATAACTATGCTAGGTATTAAAGAGGCAAAAATATTCATTATTAGGAAATATAATTCAAGAAAAACTCAAAGGACAAAGAAGAGTATCATGGATACAAAACCTAAGAGAAAAGTTCGGCTGTTCCTCCAATAAACTGATAGAAATGACACCTGAAGAAGACAAAATATAATTCAACTTTTTTTTTGTAATAGCTTGTCACCATGAAAACATTGAAAAACATGGAGTAAAAAACAAGAGTGTTAGATTAATAGTAATTCATATTAAAGACATTCTATCAAACTTATAACCTTTTATTATTGAAACAGCAAAGACAATGTTCTAGTATTAAGGAATAATTTTAAAACGAGATAATGTTAATGCAGCTGAAACAAAAATGTAATGTAATCCAATTGAAATCAACTAATTAAAGGTTCAAATTGTAAAACGATTGTTATTCTATAAAATTTCAATTTTCAAATTAGAATCATGTGATAGTAGCATCAGTACTAAATTAAGCCTCTCGAATTTCCAAAGAATAAAAAAAAAATAAAGACAAGGTGTAAATCATTCCTAGAACTATATAAAATAATGTCAGCGAAAAAATTAAATCGGATCATTAATTATATTAAAAAATTAGAAATTGCCAGTATCGGATATAAAACCAAGAAACGCATTTGGGCACATTTAATTTTTAAGCATCATCATTATAGCTCTACAACTCTGTGTGTGTCTTGGCTCCCTCTAACTCTCTCCTTCATTATTTGCGATCCAGACCAACCGTGAGTCACCTCCGGATGTTTAGCTTCTTTGCACCACTGGCCAACATAATGTAATTTCGGCCTTCCTAGTCTTTTGAGACCTTCTGAATGAGCCTTGAATATTTTCTTCACCGAGTACTCTACTTCTCAGCGTACGACATGCCCGCAACCGGGGTATATATTGATTTTAGAGACTATATCAGCGTCTTAAGTCTGTTGGGAGTGTTCATGGTTATACCGACGTCTCCACATACCCTCCTTCTGAATCGGGCCAAGGATCCTGCGAAGGACTTTCCTCTTAAACGCCCCCTGCAACGACTCATCTTGCTTGGACATGGTCCAAACCAGGTAATTTATACGCAGTATTTTTTATATGCTGTAATTATTCTGCTTGTTATACACTCTTGAGAATCTTCTTGTATTGATTAAATAAAGCAAAAACGGCTTTATAAATAGCGAATTAGCCATTATGACTGAAATGAATTACAAATAAACAGTTTTTGAATATAATTCAAAAACTTTTCCCAATAAAAAATTAATTATCACACAAATTAAATAAATTGAACTACGAAAAAAAAATGCACATTAGTTAAATATATTCCGCATAAAAGAAATCATTTCTTATGAAATAATATATACTGCACGCGAGTAAAAATAAAATCACATAGTGAACATATATTTTCACATTTAATTGGATATTTTGAATATAGTACCACGCAAACATTAATTCGAATACTTTGCACTTTATAAATAAATGCTTTCAAATTTTACGGTCCGTTGCCATGTTGTTTGCATGGGCTTTGGAAATCCCTTGCTTTGTTCTCTTAACCATTTTCTTTGCATGCCCCCCCCCCAACCCAGTCGTCTCTCCTCAATGTACTCCACACTTTTAATTTGCAGTTCATCCCTAGTCTGTTTGCTTCTAATTTTGTCCATTATTGTGACGCCGTAAACTCTTCTCAGGTATTTCATTTCAAAAGCTCTTAATCATTTCATTTGGCTATCGTTCACTACCCATATTTCACTCCCATAAGTTAATACCGGTCTGAATATTGACTTATAAACTTTGATTTTTGTACTTTTCTTAATTTTCTGTTCTTCCCGTAATGTACTTACTTAGTGTGTAATATAGTTTGTTCGTTTAATTTATTCTATTAATTATATCTGCTTTCTGCTTGCCATTAGCTTGAATTACGACTTTACGGTATTTATATTGATTTACTTTTTCTAGTATGGTATTCTCTACTTCGATGTTCATTTTCCGATACTTCTATGACTTTGGTTTTATTTATTTTCATCTTCATCCAATACTTTTTTAGAATTCTGGTTTTCCCTGCAGTTCTTCTCGCGAGTTTGCAAATACTATTACATCGTCAGCGAAAGCGCACTGCAGTATTGTTACTTTCCTCATATTTTTGTATCCGACAGTCACAGGTCTAGTTTCATATATAAAGTTATATTATTCTTTAAATAATTTATTTAAAATGTATAACAAAGCTCTGATAACAACTTAATCTGCTATTTGTTGTGTATAATATAGCTTATATAGCTATATTTTATTTCTACCCGTGTGTGAGACTCTCTGCAGATTCGTAACTAGAGAGGAGGCAAAAAGGGATATCTGTCGTCGCGCGCAGCACCCAGGGGTCGCCAAATCGATGTTTCGAAATTAACTTTAACAATAAGATTTTATTCTCGGATGTGCTAGCAGAATTCACCAGTTATAGACTGCCTGTTTGGATTGGAAATATTCATTTCTGAGGGAAGGAAGAGATGCTCGAGCATTTGTCGAGGCGCTCAAAACCTTCAGTGGTCCCCGGGCGCTGATAACCCTAGTTAAACCACTGACACTCGGTTAGAAATCATTATATATAATATATATAATAAAACAAGTTAGAACATATTTTGTGGGTAAAATAAATCATTAGATTAATATTTGCAATAAACTTAAAAACCGTTATAGTGTAATTCTCAGTAAATAAATATATGTATTTTATTTACTTAAACTAATACTAATACTAAGTGGTTACTTACATATTCTCAAAAAAATTAAAGCTGTTTAAAGTCTATAGTCCTTAGAAAAATAAATCACTAATTCATTCATTAACTCTTGTTTTCCACAATGCAATCCTCAACATATAGGTGTAAAAAAATTGCCTTATGCCTTTAAATGGTGCATAAAAAGACCAGTCTCTTATGATTCAATTTAAATGCATACCACAATATTTTCACACAACAACAGCAAATATCCCTAACAAATATTTTAAGAGAAAATTGCATTATGTAAAACAAATCTAACATATTCGAGAAAACATTACAGTGCATATATTTTATAAAAGCAATTTTCGAATCAGACTTCACCCATTTCAATCTCAGATTGTCGGGCAACGGACAAGAATATATCTTCAAGTGTCGATGTATTAATAGTATAATCCTCGACATTAGGATAATTTCTTTTTAACTCTTCCATAACTTGCAAGAATAGTTTTAAATCACCCACGCCCGATTTGCTGGTTGCAACAAAGTAATGTAACAAACCCTGTAAGAAATCAACGATTACGATATATTCTCTAAATTAAATTTATGAAAGAATCTAATATACCTTATGTTGGTCTTTCAATTCAACTTTCAAATCCTCGGATCTCATTTTATCTCTTATAAGCTGTGGGAAGTTAAAGCTCATATTTGAAGCGCTATCGACTTCATCAAAATTACCATCGTATTCACTTCTAGCTTGATTTAATTTAATTTTTATGGTATAACCTTGCGCGTATTTGGCTTTTAATTGATTAATATTGCCATCTAGAAATACTTCCCCTGTCTTCATAATAGCTAAACTATAAAAAGACAGAATGTAATAACAGCGAGTTGATACTGGCAATAAATTATAACTTACTAGTCACATAAAATTTCACATTCATCCATGCTATGTGATGTTAATACCAATGGCTGCTTGTCCCTTGATTTTACATCTTTAAGTACATTCCATATCTTTCTCCGTGACACTGGGTCAACACCAGTCGTCGGTTCATCCAAAAATCCAACAGATGGATTTCCTATTAAAGAGATTCCAAGGCATAACTTTCTCTTATTGCCACCACTTAATGTTCCGCATGGGACATCTGCGAATTCGTCCAATGTTAATTTGGATATCATGTCGTTTACTTTGCTTTCTTGTTCGTTATATGCAACTCCTCTCAAATTCGCAAATAATCGCAATAGTATGCGAGCAGACAACACTTCATTTATAGCATTAAATTGTGGACAATATCCAATTTGTTTGAAATACTCATCCATGTATTTCAATTCATCTAATCTTAACTTCAAGGAATTATTTCGTCTTCTAATTGTTGCAGTGCCTGAAGTTGGTATCTCATATCCCGTGAGCATTTTAAACGTGGTTGTTTTGCCAGCTCCATTAATACCTAACAAACCGTAACACTGACCGGGTTTAACTTTAAAAGAGAGACGCTTTACAACATCTTTTTTGCCATCAAAGCTTTTCGTTAACTTATCAGCAGCGAATACAGCCGGATTCTCATTCATATTATCTTCCGAATTTAAATTCTCATATTGGTGTGTAAAGACACTCTTCAGCTTCTTTTTTGCAGTGTCATAAGCTCGTTTGCATTTAAGTGAATCGAGAAGACAAAGTAGCGCAAAGTACGACACAAATAGAATTACTGTGACACAGCTGAGCCAAATTGGTGACATTCCATCAACAAAATAATTTTTGTATTGATTGCAGCGAGTGGTATCTATTATTCCATTTACAGCTATAAATGAAATTAATTATTTAATTAGTATGGATATTTATTATCCTTTTGTTTAATAAACTAGAAATAAGAAATCTGGCTGTTATCATATCAGCCTTGAATATATATTTTAATTGTTGATTCATGGGTCGCGGCCTTAATTCCCACAAGCTTTACGATCGGAGCATTGAATTCACATTGCGCTTAGTAGTTCGCTCATCCGCAATGTAAGTCAGTCTATCACAGGCCCCCATCCGAGTCTACTTGGCCACCCGCACGTAAGGGGCCAAAGAGCACACGGCTTAGGAGCCGCACTTTGTCTGAAGGCATCACAATGGGCCTAGTCTAGCCTAAGTGAGTGCTCCCCATGAAGAGGGCACTGCCACATCAACCTATACTACGAGTAGACAAAGTGCAGTTCCCGAGCCACCTGCAGCTCTTTAGCCCCTTAAATGCGGCTCTCGGCAGCGGCGTAACTAAAAATTTGGGACCCACCCGCAAAAAATCTGAGACCCTCCCCATCAGACTGAAAAAAAAATCGTTTCTGGGAAGAGAGAGAGGTGAAAGATTTAGAAAATCTGTAAGTGAAATACGTTACGCGCGTTTCGCCCCTCTGACTGTTCCGTTCCTGTTAACTTTCATTTTCTATGTGAACTATTTTATGATTGATTTTATAAATTGATAAATGGTAGATTAAAAAAAAATCATATTTAATAAGTTTGTATACAATTTTTTATATTTAACAAACTATGCCTAACTTGTTTGCTAGTAAATCAGACCGGAAAATGACCGATTGACCGCCGGTCCGAACGGCCCCTGATGAGGTGGGCCCTATCGCCTCATTGAAAAAGTCCAGAAAGACGAAAAAGGTAATTTGACACCCACACACTGTTGGTCCTACAGTGTAGAGCCAGTTCATAGTTAGATTTATGATTGGCGAATACTTTCAATTGAAATATTTTCTTGCTTGAAATAAAAACTTTTGAAATGATTTTGTCTCTACGGGGCCCCTCTTAACCTCGGGCCCCCCAAATTTCGGGCTCTTGCGCTATTAAAGTTAAGCCTTTCAGGTGCAAAAATGAACTTCGATGAAGACTGTGATAGATTTAAAGTAGGGGGGCTGCTGAGAGGATTCGAACTACTAGGCGCAACATGTCTTAAATAGGCGTGTAAAAAAAATTAAAATTTTGCTCCTTTGCTAATAAGGTTACCGGCCTTTGATATAAACCTATATATTTTAATTGGAAATCACATAATGCTAAAAATTGTAAACCAAATTCATTCATTCAAATACTTACGACAACAAGGATTGAAATTAATTTTGCATGTTAGCTCTTTCTGTTTTGGTAGCATATTATCCCACTTGTATTGCCATACAGACTTCCTACTAAATGTTATCAAATTGTTGGCCAACCAATACTGAGGGCTGGCATGACTTAACACATGGAAAACTGAACCCAATGTTTCATAAAAGTCATCTCCGCAATTTTTCAAAATTGCTATAATAAATGGAAATACAAGGCCAGTAAAAAGAGTCAAGATACTTAAAGATCCAACAGCAGAAGCTACACTCTTTTTGTAGCTGAATATAAAAACACATGGAATCATCATGATTCCATAACAGAAGAGCAAAAGCAAAATTGCACCTGGAAATAAAAATGCATATTATTTGAAGTTAATTAAATTAAAAGTGAATTACTTACTTCCACCATAGTGATACAAGGGATTTGCCAATATAATTAAGAATAATATTAATGCAGCAGGTAAATAAAGTACAACGAAGTGAAAGAGAAACATATTAAACCAATATTTCCAGGGTTTAACACCAGACATATAAATTAAATGCTTGAAATTCGATACACGTTCTTTCAAAGGGTAATCAATATAACTGCTGACTAAGAACAAAAGAGCTGAAATGAAATAAATTAGAATCGGAATTTAAATATTTATCAAATTAAATTTACCTATAGGAGCAAGAATAACCCAAAGCAAAACTATTTGTATTTCACTGGCTAATTCGTTGATCACAATATCATTTTTGGATTGTAGAGGCATATTTGCTGCATTTATTCCACCTCTAACAGAGATTGTCTTAGCGAGAAGATTCGTAGCTAAATTCAAAATAATGGGCGCCCCATGTAGAGCCATATTTGAATACATCATATTTATAAGAACATTGTTATCAGAAGTTGAATTAAATTCCATCGCTACCACTGTATTCTGTTTGTAATCATCCAAAGATTTAATCCCCAAGTCGATCAAAGCTAAAAGTAATTAGTATTAAGACTAACAATTTAATTCATTGTTATTAAATTTTACCATTAGAGACTGAATCAACACGTTTAGGAGTACATCCTTGTGCTATAACAAGTTGGTGGAATTCTTGAACAAGAGTATTGTTAACGCTAGGATCTACGCTGTAATACACTTGCGTTTTGCCATAAACATTCAATTGTAGCTTCAATACAGGGTGGCTTGAACGATTCACGGATTGTGTTGAACCAACATTAGATAGCAGCAAAATCATTGCACATGCCATAATCACCTATTAAATTCAAGCATTTAACTATCCTGCATTCTATTTTTTCCGCAATATTAATAACTATACTTACATATGGTGCGTATCGACGATATTGATAGAACATCCCACCATATCTATGAATCCAGTCGTTGACTGGAAATTAATACAATTTAA
>JARJDU010000562.1:0-10509 GCA_030264695.1 Lissagria laeviuscula
ATTTAAAAAATAAAGAACTTTATCTGTGGCTCAGCTTAATATGTGTATACTTACCATCACCATGCCAGTAGATAGCTACTAGACACCGCACAGGTTTCTCGTTTAGGAAAGTTTTGCTAAATTCCACCTTAATGTGACACGGGACACAGATGCAATCATATTCGGCGTTATTTCTCCGGAGAAAATCTCCCCCTCCGCATGCTCTCTTTGCATAGCTGATTACCGCGTGTGTATTTCTGATCGCATTCTGCTGCCAGCTATTTCCATATGTATGAGGCAGCGCGCAACAAATGCCCCAATCACATATATTTCTCTTCGTATAAATAATAACAGAAGGTGCTACGGTGCGCTGCGCCTTGTGGGATACAAGCGTCCTGGTTCACTTGGATATAGGCGAAAAATGGCAAGGGGCATCTGTCACGTTCGATTGCGAACGTGCGCCCGAATGAGGGATAGCCATCGCTATCCGATTCCTGTATCCTTGACCGCACTACATGTAAACGAATGTCCAGTAGACAGATAGACAGTTGCACTATCCATACCAAATTCCATAATTCTGGATATGAGGGTGAAATAGATTTGTTCTTATCGTATGTAAATCTTTTTTGCTTGTTTTCTTCACAAAGAAGATTTTCTAGAAAATCCTAAACTTGCTGAATAGTTTCTTTAATTATAGATGGTAGATTCAGATATTTGGCGAAATGAAAAATCAACCCTTATTCTGACTATAACCTCATGCATCATCACTGAAGAAATTACCCTAGCACCAAACCATGAAGCAGCATAGCCACCACCTTCTCCTTATCCATTACTTACATCCTGCACAAAGATTACAAATACTTATTACTAAGACTACCACTACTAGTGTACAACAACTACATGATGTGTGTAATATCAACCCTCTAGAACGTAGACCACGATTCAATCCCCTTAGTTCGCTACTCCTCATACTCCCTTGCATCCTTGCACGCATCGACAAACATTATTTATACGAGAAGGGTTATATCCACTCTCCAGGAAGCAAAAGAGCCTGCGAAGGAATGTACTCAATATAACCTATCAAAGAATTTCATCGAGCAAACTCACCCCAAAAAATTAATTTCCTCTCATCAGACCTGACGATCAGTTCAAACCTCGATCTCGTTTTCATAATGACAATCAACATTCGAATAAAAAATGATCTCAAATTAAAACATAATTTTCGACGATAAAGTCTACATGTCAAAACAAGCATTATCCTGTACCCTCCATGTTCTAGCAAGTAATCAAATTACTCTCGCCGAAGACAATTCGGACCACTTAGGACGCCATTGTCTTCGATTTATGTTTTCCTTTCATCCTCACCGCGCCGCATGCTTCCGGTGACTTTCACACAAGCTCCCCAATACCAGAGCGAAGAGAAAGAAAACCTCTTGTCCCTTGTCGAAAAACTGCGGTAGCATCCGCCCGTCACTTTTTGCAGCGCAATGGTTTTATTTCTTAAGATGCTTTGCTCTGCTCTGGCCGGATGCGCGCAACAGCAGCGTCAAGATAAAACAAGCGCATTAAAGAAAGTCGCGAAACAAAAGGAGAAGAGAAGGACGATTCTTGTGGACTTTGTGTGAAGGAGCTCTTCTTTATCGAAGAACAAAACAACGCCACCGACACAACACAGCTCGGCTCTGCTGGTGGTGCGAGGAGGGTCTGGCGACGAACGAGAGAATAATGGGAGGACAACGCGGCATCGGTAGAAAGACCGAATTTTAAGTGAAAAGTTTTTGCGTACGCGCACACGTTCCATTCTGCACGCGCGTCATAAATACAAGTCGAGGTACTGGATGCGATTCGTGGGCGTGTTTCTTAACTCAATGGTTTTGATTTATTTTCTTCTATTTCCTCTTGCATTCTATAAAATAGCAAAGAGTAAATCGCAAATATTAACTGATTAAAATGATTTTCGAAATCAAAAACGTAAAATTCGGAAAGGTAAGATGTAGTATATGTTTAAAAGTAGAGAGGGGGCCGTTGTCGGCATTAAATATTTAGTAATGCAATTCGGCGTTCACGGTAGCGAGACGAACGGCGGTGGCGGCGTCCTTGGCGGTCGTCGTGCCTTGCTAAAGAACGACGTCGTTGCGGCGCGCGTTCATTAGAGTGGCCAGGTCGCGTAGCGCCGCGGCGAGGGTTAGTTAGCATCGTCGCGGGGGCATAAAGTGCAGGCTCGACTGCACTGTCGGTACGGCCTGGCACCGAACCGAGCGTTTGGGGGATAATAAGTCAGTGGGAATTAGCTTGCAATTCACACTCGCTTCTCTTCAGCCCCTTACTGCTTACTCCTGCTGCAGGACGAGAGCGATTCCTTCGACAAACAGAGTTATCACGCTCGGTTGACAAAAAGCCGCAGAGATTTTATATTTATGATAAAGAACAAAAATAAAAATATATATAAATAACTACAAACAAGACATCTACAAATGAAAATCTGTATTATTAGAATTAATGAGGATCAAAACGTGCTCCTTACATACTGACCGCTGTCGTCTTTTAATTATACCAGGCAGCTTTCATTTACATCGAGCTTAATTAAAATAAGTTGCGGCCCAACGCGTGATACATATACACATGCTCGTTTTTAAAGGGTTCGGTTTCGTAAATATGTTTTAATCAGTCGCGAAAACCCGAAACTCTTTCGAAAAATCTAGGGGTTCGCATGGCAACCGATATTTTAATGAAAAACCGCTACTGCGATGCTGGGCGGGGCGGAGAAGAGCTAGCTGGCCACGTCTAAAGGATAATTAAAAATTATACTTAATCTAATTTAAAAAGCTTTTCGTTCGACCAAAACCGAAATGCCACCGGTAGCCACATGTAAAAGAACAGCAGCGGCTCTAAGCCGGCTCCGAGAAAATATACCTACCATCGAATGGAAGCTCTGAGGGCGGCTATGCGATTTTGTGTTTGTTGCGCTTATGTGTGCGGGGATGGACGTAAGAGGGTTTAAAAGGCATCTCTGACACGTTTTAACCTTATTAACTGGTCGGCGCTCGTCTGAAGAACAAAAAGCGAATCGCCCCAGCTGCGGGCTTGGTTAAAGGGTACGCGCACAATGCGCGCATACCGATCCGCAACATACTTCACGATGCTCCTGCGTTTCGGCTGCTCGTTGCGGAGGGCAGAGGTATGTATGTGTATATATGTACGTGACTTGCGACTGATGCTCTTAGATACTATATGTGTGTGTGTGTATTCGTGCACGGATAGAACTGAAACGGGCAAAAACAAATCCCCGAATTTAATTAATGACGTTTTGAGATGGAATGCTTTGTGCCAGACCAACGGCCGGCTTTTGAATGCGGAGAGTATGCAAGACGTTGCAGGGGATCGTCAGTGGACTTTCCTATATCGTCGAATCGTCAATACCGATTCCAATCAAATCAGTACGCATTGCGGAACATGCGACAACAACTCTTTTTTTCTCTTATTTTATCTCTTTATGTCAAAAAAACGTTTGTTTATCGCACACATCTAATTCGTTTTAACTCCCACGAGTAAGATAAGTGTTTTATATTCAATGCGCATGCTCAGCACGATATGTTTTCTTTTAACTGCGGAATGTAATAACTCTCCGCAATTCGTCGTTGTTGGCGGTGGTAGTAGCGACAACGGATTTATTACGGCGATTGCTTTGGCAAGAGTTATGGGCACCAATCGCCGCCGTTTCCACCGGCCTGGAAACAGGCGACACCTGACTAGCACCGCTATTACCTTCTTTGCTAGTTTACGAGCGTCGAGGGACGCCGCCTTATTGGATTCAATAGCTCACCCCATAGCCCAATGCATTCCAAACGCTTTTTACAAAAGGCGCAACAAGCCTCCAGACAAGATTGAGATAGAGCGGGAAGGACAATGATTCCATCCGATTAATCGCTAATTAAGTGCTTTGGGCGAACGTTGTGATAATACCTGCCGCCGCTAGCACCGGAACCAAGCTTGTTTGTTTAGGTTAACCCGTTTAGGGATAATCGAATCATCGTTATTTGCGTTTGATTGATTTGTAACCCGCGCATTAAATAAATTAAACGAAATTTGAAATAATTGTGTACATTTATAATAAAGTAATAAATATATTTTATATAGTCTTTTACTCTGATATACCGTAATCATTTGTAATCATTGCAATCGTTTCCAAATCGAATTTCTGTAAGCGACAGGCGTCGAAGCCACCCGAAAGGGTGTCGTAAACCTGAATCGGTGTTCAATGGGCCCCGTCATCATGCAATATCGTGCAATGCGAAGAAGGAGTCCTCTACACCGATGGGCCTCAGGCCAAAGTTTGATGGGTCGACCGCCCTCTGAACGCAGGTTTTCCGCTTCGGTCGGTTATATTTGTATATGCAGAGTCGCCGAGTGGTCGAAACGAGACGAGACGTGGCAGCGGCGTGCCGCTGACAACTAACTTATTCATTATGTGAAACCCTAAACTATCCCGAAAACATTACCGCCGGCATTGACAAAATTCGTAAATAATGCAACGGGCCAGGTCGAGGCGTGCGCCTAGAATTTCTAAAAGAAAAAAACCACTCAGAGACTGAAATTGAAATTGACATTGCAGTCGAACATCACAGCAACAAACTGTGATTCGTGATTTCTAAATTGAACCATGTCGGGCGTCAGCTTAACTAATTCTGATATATTTTTACATAGAAAAAAATTCGTTGCTTAAATTATATCAAGATGTTAAGCTGTCTAATCTTCTTAACGGATGAATTTTTCTTCATAAAGAAATAAAAAAAGGGTGGAATCCTAAAATATGAATGATACCAAAGGGTCTGAACTGATATCGTTTATATTATTCTCACCCCCTTAACTTGTCTGCCACTTCTCGAAGAAGCGTGGAATACAAGTCTGCACTTCCGCCAACATCGTTCGGCGTGATTTCACTAATTAAATAATTAATTTAAGATGCGTTTCAGTTAATTAGAACGAATGGCGCGTAATCGTCATTCTCTCTCTCCATCTTCATTTATTTTTCCAGCCCTTGCCCTTCCATTTTCAATTTTTAATATGAGAAAGCCGACGACGATCAAGACGACGCTTCTCAAGGATCTAAACAGCTCGCCAGCTAGCGATGGATACCGAAACTCATAGACGGCCAGTAATTCAGTCGTTTTCATTTTAATTTTCTCCGAGCGTTTTCGAACTCTTGTGCCACGCCAGCCATGATTGTTAATTAATTAATAAGTAGGACGAAGGGTTGTGCGCGGCGCGACGCCGTTCTTTACGGTTAGTCTCGCTGCAATTTGCTAACGTTATTAAGAGCTCCTCGGTACGGCATGGCGTAGAAAGCCATCCACCCGATCTGCAACCACCCCCGGTGGTCGCGAGCCGCTCGCAAACATGTCCGAGATGCTTGCGCGCTTTATGGTCTTCGCTGAGATTTCATTAAGAGCGCCAGCGCTCTCGGTGGGCTTCGTTGCGTGAAGCATGTATACAACCCAACACACACCAAACGTTTCATTCGCTATATACGCAACTCAGCATACACCAAGTAAGTTGTACCCACTACCCAGAGCCCCTTAAGACAACACCACACCAACAAGCAACAGCAGAAGACTTATGCATTACAAGGAAACCGTTTGCACCTAGCAGCAGAAGGTAAAACGCCAAGTTTCTTGTAGGGGTTGGTTGTTCGTATCCGTTAGAACAACGGAAGACTTTCTTAATTACGCTGCCACTTTTGAATTTTTTAATAACGGCATGAATTTACAGTGGCGTTTGTGTTTTTTTCTCTTGCTGCTTCCGCTTTCAATGAGCAACCCTTACACACCTATATCGCTTGTAACGTTTTAACTTGCGCAATGCAAATATTTTACTTTTATCGTTTGCGCCCTCACAAAAAAAAAGCGCGATTTTTAACTCTCCCCCACTGATTGATGTTATTCCTTGTAGAAAGTCAAGTGGAGTAATAAGTAAGGGTGAAAAGGGTATGCAGACAATTGCAATTAATCTTAAAACCTGCGAAAATCACTAAATATAATTGAATGATGAATACAAAGCAATTAGATTCTTTAATTAAATTAAATCAAAGTTAATATCAATGATAGTTTACTGATCATAACCAACAAAGCAAAGAGAAGATGACAAGATGGGACAAGTGGATGACTTGAAGAGATATTTGGAAGCAGGTCCCATGTGCTCTACCGGCGGGCACATTTAATCAGCCACCGAGTGGCCGGAAGTCAAGGAGATGGCAACGAACACAAAGCCATTATTTGTCACCGAAGCCACGGTCACGCCGATGAAGAGGGATGACGGATGACGGTCCGTCGACGATCCTTCATCCACTCCTTCTGTTGCTGCTGCTAGTGCGACCTTCCGCGACCGCAATTTGCAATATTTTCCATATTCGAAATTGAATTATTTTGCATGCGATTTTCCGCCACACGCATCTGATATGGGTATTAATGCCATGCCATGCTAGTAATGTAATAGGTATGAGTACGCGAAAATGACGTCCTCGATACACAACGGAGGCAGCGGCAACGGTGGTAGAAACTTTTAATCCGACGTGCAACTTACAAGCCCCACGGCGGCCAAACAAAAACAAAAGTAAAGCGAACCGCTTCCTCTGCATATAGATGCCCTCCATTATTCAGATATTGATGGCTGCGGCAGCATCTATACATAATTAAATATGCGAGCGGAATAAACAAAGAACAAATGCGCTATGTACGGCAAACGCCCACCCGCCCCTTGCGCCCGGTATATTGGAAAAGATGATCTCCGCGATATTGTGAAACAGTGTGCGGCGAAGTTGTTGCTACTTGAGGCGGACGAACAGGAAACGAAAGTAAACAAGTTGGAGTTGCCTAATTAAGATTAAGGATTAAATGTTAAGCTGATGGTGGAAAGTGAATTTTGTTTAAAAAAACCACCATTGGCGGCGCCTCTACAGAAAAACAAAATGCTGGCTAGGTTTTAATTAAATCTATTAATTATAGATTTAATAAAGGGTGAGCAGCATAGATGCATTCACAAACTTATTGTCAGATGGCGCAAATAGCAACAACAACAAAAAATCTTTAATGAATATTTCTAAACGCAAACACCCTCGATATATATTCGTGTTATAAGCGTATCGTGCAAGCTTTCTCACGACACGGATATCGGATTGATTGCATATTGTGACATCGCGTGCACAACGCGACAAATTTTTCTCTTCGGCCGTAGTCGTGCGCGAGGATTTTACGTTGGGACACGAAGCAAATACCTAAGGGGCATCTACACGAAGCACTTATTTATTGCGTTTCCCGTACTCCCTGCACCTCGTCTCTCCATCCCCATGCTTCAATTCTCAAGCTGCCTACTCGAAAATGTCAACAGAGAAGAAACGAAAAACACACGCTGTCACATAACCCAATAAATATTTCACCTGCAATCATAATATTCGAAATAATGCATAAGACAAATGCAATAAGAAAGGCAGATTTTTAAATTGAGGCTTACGCCTCCTCTTCAACTAGAAAACACCATCAATAATGTACTTAAGGGGCTGCAGCATTGCCGTTCACTAGACTCAAATACATTATACAGTTTTGGTTAATATACGCATATGCGCATGTATACTCGGTTGCGGATTAAAAGGGGTTGCGAGGTAAAAGTGCAGCGATAAATTTAAAAGATTCTAGAAGTACTTAGCTAAAGCATTTAGTTAAATGCAGTGATGAAGTAGATTTAGATTCTCCCTTTCCACCCTTCATGGTCCTAACTCAAGATGCCAACAGCTCGTACTATTTAGATATGTAAAACGCGATGTAAGACACAACCGAAGGGTCGAACACGTCTTCTATGCAAAGGGCTACTTTGCCATTCAAAATAAGGCACTGAATAAGTCATACAGTGGTGATGATGTTGGCGGCTGGAAGACAAGACGGTACATTTCTTACGCGACTAAGTCGAACTTGCTAATGCCTGTTGCGGCCACGCGGAAGGGTTGTGCGAGCGTGTGCAGCAACATCTGAAGACGTTGTATATTTATGCGGACGGCGTGCAAGACCAAAGGAAGACGCTTGTCCTGCTGCTAGCACCATGCCGTTGCGGTTAGCATTGCGATCAGGTATACGCATCACATGCGAGTACGTCGCCGCCTCTACCGTCTTGGCGAGCGGGCAAATCCTCGCTGGAAACTTCTACAACGCTGGACTAAGTCTTCTGGAAGATACAAACAGATAAAGCCGAACTTGGCTTGCCTTGGCTTGGATTTCTTACGAAAGTAAGTACATAGGCTGCGGTGGCCGCCCCCTGCCTGTGTGCGGAATATGAAAGGAGGCGGAAGGACGACTTACCGCAGCCAAAGGAATCATGACGGGAATACCAGCCCGTGTGTAATTTATCCATTATCCATTATTAATGTCCTGCGAGGCATTAACTACACCTCTACAAGGGTTTTTGGGTGGTCGTGTGTAGATCCCTAACTTTTTGTTTTTTTCAAGTATTCGCGGATGCCTCCTCTAACCCTGCTGTTGCGACATCGAGTGCATTCCGAATGCGATTAAAGTTTCCGAATTTTAAGCAGCGCTGCCTTGTTTTTCCGCAGTTGCTGCGTCTTGGGCTCATAAGTCGTCTCGCCGGGAAACTATGAGCTGTGGAGGAAGTGTTTAAGGAAGCACGATGAGAAACTATGAGGGGAAAGCGATGGAAAAATCTAGAGAGGATGTATGAAGATGTATGTAAATGCGTTTTGCCTGGAACACCGCGATTGTACTAAATCACTTCAGAAATAGCTAAATTATGAGACCTGCTGCTTGTTTTTCCATAGCAAAAGGAAAATTTTATGGTTTCTTACATTGAGAGAAAAGCAACTTCCAATAAACAAAATATCAAAAACGAGTTTCGTTGCTGTTTTGTTTTTCACAAATCAAGCGAATCCATTATATTCAAACAAATTGATTTGTTTTGACGATTTGTTCGCAAACAGTGTTACCTGCGAACACTGTAAATTAATTACAAAACTTTGCGCGCTCGAATGCACTCGGAAAAACTCTGCCATTCCGTTATGCCATCGCCATCGCCGTCATACCATCCGTAAGTGTTTATTCAATGACGACTAGTAATTGAATCGCGAACGCAATTTATCCTAAAGGCGCTCGCATTCGCGACGCAAATAGAATGGAAAAGTACGTCGACGACAACGTTTCGACCTCCGTCGTCCATCGCCACCGCTCCTCGCCAACCCCCCGCTTCGAACTCTTCTATTACGCGCGAATAATTAAACGTTTAACCCAGCGTATTGTGTATTTATCAGTTGAAAACAGACATTCTCTTCGCGCCCCGCATTACGATATGCGTCCGTGCAGCATTCAGACCAGACTCCAACGAAAGGAGAAATGAAGTCGTGGCGTCGCAAGCTTTTTGACTTCTACAAATTAAAATGACTTATTATCGCAAGAGCCTTCGCATAAAAACATTGAGTAAGAAGGCGACGAAAACACAATGCCGCCGCCTCCGAGAGATCTATTAGACCTCGAGCAAGCAGCTAAGAGCAAGGCGCAAGAAACAACGCACTGAGACCATAAGAAAAAGCCGGAGATGTGTACTCGGCTCTCATAGAAGGGCGCGAATTTGAGTAGTAAAAACGCATCGTTTAACGGCAACGGGCGACGGGCGGTGGTGGCGCACAATGCCTAAACCTAATTTATTAGTGCGGGATGTTAAGACAGTCTCGGCCGCTTCTACGAGTCGCACTATACCATACCGTTAGCATTAAAGCTAAGCGGAGGCTAAGGCGGCAAGGGCAAAGATGCCACGAAGGCCGAATCCGAAGGGGTTGTTAAGGAATGCATTATAAGCATTATGCTCGCCTTCGCTGGCACGTATACACAGCGCCTTAATAGGCAACACGTCTTACGACATGTGCTCACGATGGCCGCAACGCATGCATCCGGAAGTAACAGCAGCCATCTTCCCTCAACATACTCTTCTACGGTGTCACTGCCCAGGTCTTAAATCTCTCAGGGAGATTTAATTAGTTACAAGCAATTAATTCTTGTTTACTGGATATGTTGATGATGATTATAATATCAATTCTATATTGATTTTAAATTAAATTTTATTTTATTACTAAAATCGGCAAATAATTTGCAATATTTGTATAATTTTCTTTCTCAAACTTTATGTTAGAGGATTGTTCTCTTTCTTATGACACTGATGTCCTGCAGGCCGCCCTTATTTAAAGCGTTTTATGTCTTTGCCTTGTTAACATTTCTTTCATCGCTCTTCCTTGTACGTGTATTTCTAGGTCTTCTCGAAGGTCTTTACTTCACACCAGAAACGGCTAACAAAAAGGACGGTAGGCCCCGGGTGCTACAAAATTTGGAAGTGTCAAATGATCCTTTGGTAGAAGCAGAAGCAGTGTCCCGCACCCTGACGCCGGCGCGGTCAATCAGGAAGCGCATTACAGTCTGGCATCGGCGAGTTTAGAGCTGACGAGGCTCTAAGCGCACCATCCGTTTAAAGACCTTCGTAAAAGAG
>JARJDU010000616.1:0-10758 GCA_030264695.1 Lissagria laeviuscula
AGGCATTTCCTAATAGTCGATCACATGTGCATGCACAGGTATGTACACAGAAGCTAGGTGTATATGGGTGAGGAAAGAATCGCAAATATTGGAAGCAATAAAGCCCTAATGCACGTTAAATTCTATATACAGCCTCCTAACTTCTAGTAGACCCGTCGCTTGTGCATCCCCTCACTTCTCTAACCCTCAATTTTAGTGCACGTATATCTTTCCTTTGGAGTTGAGTGTGAGTGTCGAGTATTCGAAGCTCGCGTCGGGAATTTCAGTTGCGCAGCGCGGCGCGTCCTCATTACTTCCGGTTAAAACTCCTCCTGTTTGCCCGGCGCCTCCGTCCCATCTCGCGACTTGCCTAAAGAAATGGAAATATATGTTCGGTTCGTTATGGTCCCAGGTTTGCAAGTAACTCAACTATATCTATAGACTTTATTCTTCTGTTTTTCTTTTTGTTGAATGAATGAATTGATATATTTATGTGTTGATTATTGTTACCTTAATCCTAAGATTTATAATCTATTATTATTGCATAAAGCTAGAAAAATATTTTTTTGTTTTAAATTAAGTAAATAAATATGACCTGAATTTGTAACTCTTAGTAGTGGATTATGGATGATGCTCTAAAGCATTATCTCGGGCGATTCGCTTCTCGTTTGTTTAACGTAAACGGGAAGCAACGACGACGTTAAAGTAATCTTTTATTAAAATAAACCTCTTAGCTGCTGCGGTGCAGTGCGGTACGCTGCAGAACCCAACACAAAAGTACTGTCAAACGCAGTAGTCTATCTATGCAAGAGAGTAAACTAACAACCGTAATATCCAATCCACCTCTACAACTGGTGGTAGCTTGTGTGCTTTGTACTTTCTGGCGGTGACGGTGACTCTAGTAGCTTTGCTCTATTTGCGGAATAATTCGAAATGTTATCATCTGGCGCAAAGAGATCGAATTAATAATTTTGCACTAGTTTAGTCTTATTATATCATTGTAGAAGCTAAGCAGCTTAATCTATAGCAAGCTAAAGCTTTTTAATATTTTAGATGTTGTGCTGGAATTAATTCACCAGAAATGTGAACAGAAAATTTGTTCGTTGATGAAAATTTTCACTTGGATAAATGACAAAATGTATATGTAGATTTTTTTTGTCTATTCTATTATAGCAAGCCGGAAATTGTGATGCCATCGTTTTGGGACTAACATTGAAAAAAGTCACAGCGCGCAGAAATTTAATGCGAAACGTGTTTTGCAAAGCGTGTACTTACGCTTCACATAGCAAACGATGAAATTAAAAAGCGCGAGTGCGCGCAACTATATAATCATCTTGTGGAGCGACGCGACGATGCAAATGAAAAAGCCGTTCTTAAAATTAACAGCGACATGCGTCGTATTCATTAATCAAAGTGATGATGGCTCATTCCGAACGTGTTTCAAATAAATGAGGCGCTTTGGGACTCTCGCAAACCGTGCAAATGTTTTGATTACATGGAATACGTACGCCTGTCAACAAAACAAAATTATGTGAAATCAGCGTATCTCTAGAGTGCATCACACGACAAATATGACTTGGCTACGGTTTGGTCTTTTTTCACTTCCGGTATTTTTACTTGCATCGTTTGTTTGCCATATTTTTACCGAAAATTTCAAAAATGTAGGTAATGAGATGTTGAATGAATTTGCATTTGAAAAGTAAATAAATATTTAACAAAAATATGAAATTAAATATTTCTAAATTTCTTTCTTCAGGCTTTTGGGAAATTATTGCGTGGGTGTATTATGTATTATGTAGGAGTCGTGAAATGGAAACTGTCATTAGGCAGAAACAGGAATACAAAAAGAATAAGAAAAAATATGGCAACAGAACAGAAAAGAAAAGTAAAAGAAGTAAAGTTGCTGCTTTCGTGCATGACGCGACGCTGCGTTGATGTGCTTTAACTTATTATATTTGAGTCTAGAGGCCTGCAACAATGTTGAAAACATTGAAAGCAAAGCGTGGCGCGGGCAACTTGGGGGAGGAAACACGTAAAAAAGTATAGCAAGAACGAAAACATCAAATAAGGAAAGTTTACAAACTAGGTACCTGCAACTTCATTAGGGATTATTTTTATAAAATCTTGTAAATAAATTGCTTTCTTGTGTCATTTGCTTTATTTTCATACTTCTTTATTGTTGTTGGTGAAAGGCTTTAATTTTCTATTTACGCAGGAGGAAAATTTTCTATTCGGTCGACTTCATCATAGGAAATTTATTTAATTATAAAGTTTTATTTAGTTTAAACAACGGTTTTTATAAAAATGCACTTTTTTTTCTTTGAAAGAAGTCTAGTGAAGAGCTTTGAGGGTTTTAGTAAATTAAGACTGGATTATTTTATGTTTGTTTTTATACAAATATCTATTTTTTTTTCAATGTCACTAGCTATCTGGTTTATTGCTAAAAATAATCATATTTATCTGTATTATTGGAAATTGTTGAAAACTTCAATTGTTCTGCACTTTGCTCAAAATTGGGCAAGCTTGTACTAGCTTATTTAAAAAAAAAGCAGAAATAGTAATAAATCAGCTATAAATTGCTAAAAACTTTTTAGTAATATAACAATAGGGGATGTACCCAAATCCTAGACAAGGCAAATAAAAACATTTCTTTGGTTCTTCGCCTGTATCCCGATACTTCCGCTACCAAAACACAAAGTGCGATATACCAAATGATTCGTCTTTCCAATGATTTTCGATTGTTGATTATCAGCGTTTAAGCAAATATTATCCCCGCATTGTGTAACGTGTCTGAAAGAATGGTCATAGAGAAATGGTAGATATTTTTAAATGTCCTTTATTGTAATCGTGTTTTAGCGGTTTCTTGCATTGAATATTTCCTCTAAAACTGCAAAAGCTTCCAAATCTTCTTTTTGCTTTTCAAGTGTTTTTTTCTCATAACTTTCAACAGCTGCGACAGATATATGTTATACATCAAACGAATTGTCCTTCAAAGGTTAATCAAAAAATATATGACTGTTCCGCATTTTTAACGTTTGTGAAAATCACTCTACATTATAATCTTTATATATGTAAGAAAAAATTTAACTTTTAAAGTAATGGTCGATCATACAGATATAGTTTAAATACCAAAATATTTTTTACGGGGTCTTTTTTCTACGGTGTTTTTTATGTTTGTTTATAATATATTTGCCCGAAATCGGTTATAACTTCATTTTTCTAGTTTTTTTGTACTTTTTCTTCTTAAGGAAGAACTAAACTCTGAAGGCCTAAAAAATGAACTATTTCATTCTTTTTTTTTGTTTGAAATTTAGGGCTGCATAGTTTGCAAAGAACTAGTACATTGTACAACAACCAGACTTTTAAAATCCAAAACTAAATTGAATTCTCTACTATGTAGCATAGAATTTTATTTTTAAATGCTAAATACAAAATACTAAAATGGCGAAAATTTGTAATAATTTTTTTTCCCAAAAAAAAACTTCAAATGACCATATAAAATTGAAAAATTAAAAATGATAAAGAATTAAGTTTTATGTACTGTATATATAATTAGCGCTGATATTACAATTTTAGCTTTTTTAATATATCCCTAAACCAATTGCAACCTACAATCCTATCAACTTTATGATGATTTATGACTTAATTCACCGCATAATAACGTAAAATCCTCACGTATTGGAAAATCATGCAAGTGACATTAGTGATGTGTCTCAGCAAGAATTCGTTGAAAATAGTGCCCGGATCGGATTGTTCTCTTAAAAAAAACGAATACGAATTGCATTTCACCTAACCACGTCCATATCATCTACCCTAACCAGATGATATCTCGCAGAAACAAACCGTATATATCCCAATTATACGGACAGATGGTTCGCATGGCCTGTCAGAAATAATAATTTATACCGTCGGCGTCGCAAAGTTTCGCATCTCATGTCGGGTTGCGCATGCCACACTACGCGGGGTTGTTTGTTGCTTGTGTCGTTCGCTAGTTTGCGCTGTCAGAATACTCGTTGATATATACCTAATACCCAGATACATAACGCCACAATGTATATATATATATATATATTTAAACATATTCCTGAAGGATAAACGGATGCCTGAGAAAAGGGTCACTCCCATTCGCATAATAAATATTGCATCTTGATAGAAAAATACTTGCTTGGACAGCTACTGTACATTTTATAACCAGAGACTAAGAACTAAACCCTTATAAATGATTCACTTGTAAATTCAACAGCCTGTATTTCGGGCATGCTTCATTTTTGACTGGGCACTGCGTCCCCGAAACAATAGATCATCCTGTGCTATATAGGACGTACTCAAGTGAACTGCTCTTCCGAAATGTATGGGAATTGTTATTTTGCAACGCAACTGATGTTTTACATATCAAAGTTTTGGATGATTCATTGGTCTGAATTTCTGAAATTCTGAATTTCTCAAATGTATTTACCGTGTCGCGCCCACTTGCCCATGAGGTTAGTTTCTAATTTGTTGTATGCATAACTAATTCCTGGCCTCAACAATTTTGATATTGTTGGGTTATAACATGTAGTTAGCAATAGTTTACTACATGAATTTATTAGATAAATAAATTCTTGAACTATTAATATATTTGTAGTAAATTTTTTTACTTCATTATATTTTAATTAAAAAATTATTTAAATAAACACCGTCTTGGCTGCTGCATCCGTGAGCGGCCTCCGGGATTAAACCTCTCGCTGGTTGCATGGTTTTTGAAGAACTGGTATATTGTAGAAAAATCGGGCTTGTAAAAACCTAAACTAAATTGAATTTTCTTCCAGACAGCATAGGAGTTTTTTTTTTCAAAATAACTTGCTGTCACTTTGCAATGAAGTTATATACCGAAATAGAGGTTTCGTACAATATTCTAGACCAGTGTTCCGCAACCATTTGAATCTAGCCACACAAAAATTATGCGTAAAATTATAAGCGATTCATGTGTGTTTTGATATAGAACAATGCAAGTACTCAACAATTTTGTTTTATAAACACATAATACTTTTATTATACATAATAATGTACTGACATAACATTATTCGTTAATATGCATTCATAATAATATTAGCTTTTCTGATCCTGATTCTCGCAACCCATTTTGAAACTTCCGCGACCCAACGCGGTCCTCTGCTCTAGACATCCTAAAGATCACGGAAATGCAAAAAAAGTTTTTTAAAGTCTTCAGATCCCCTCTTAATCTAGGCGCAGTTGGTTGCAGCGAGTTCCGAGTGAGGGCGCTATACAGAAGTTAAGCAAGGGTACAGTACAAAGAGGAAATATACAATAACTCAATAAAGAACGTTTCCGACTCATTAAAACATTTATTTAAATATTTTATTTAATTAACTTTTTTTTTCATCTGAAAATCACTTAACGCAAATGCTATTATTGTGTGTTATAATATTAGCTTTAAGGCAAGAGAACTATAGACAAAGAAGTTGCATGAGTACGAGATGTTGGAGTAGTTAACCTTTTAACCTATTAACATTTTAATGTCGCTTAGCCAAGCGATGCAACGCAACAAGAGCGCAATAGCATAATTTGCAGAATGCTTTGCCTTTTTGTTAGAAGCCCGTTGTACCGACCGAGTGAGTAAGTCCGTGTCTCGGTGCTAAAATGTTAAAGCAGTTAAATTAAAGTATAATGCATAGGGGAATTATTTGGAGCTTTGGATGTAACGCAGCTGAATGCGAAGAAAATATTTTAATTGAAATTTATTGCTGAGTCGTCCTACTTTTTGTTTCAATTTGTGGGAGCTTAACAATAACATAGGTGAGTTCATGTAGTTGTAGAGTAATGTTTTGCAGTATTTACTAAAGTCAATAACAGCAAAAAATGATTATACTTAGCTTCGACGTTTTTAATCATTTCCTGGATGTAAATAATTGCTTTTGTTATAAAAATCCATTACAATGGATGTTTAAACTTATGCTCAACATGAAATTATGAAAAGGAACTAATTGCTGGTAGGAGGATGACAAAACATAAGCAAATTGCAATTGCGACTGCTGCTTGTTTACTTGTTATTTGTATATTTATGAGTTTTTAAGTAGATTTACATTCAATTCACTTTGTCTCGTCTCGTTTAGCTTACGCCTCGGCGACAGTTTATTACTTTCGTAAACTAAAACGGAAATTAAGCGAAATCGTAGCTTACACAGCTACGAGCTACAAGTTCCCTTCGTTTACACAGTCCATCCTACCGTTTTGTTTCACTTTTCACTCAATTCTACTATTAATTAGTTTAAATATAATTTTCACTTGTGCAATATAAAATCGATTAATTTATAATTGCAAAATATTCATGTACAATACAAAATCAATAATAACAGAAACCAAATAGAAATATGTTTCATAGCTATTTGTGAGTGTTGACGTTGTTAGTCTCAGTGGTGATGGTAGTGGTGGTATATTTGCGGGGGTGAGACGAGATGTGCTGCGGTATGAATGCCGAAAATTTGCGTTGCAAATTTCCTAAACGTGTTTCCACCATCGAGTGGTGAGCGCGCTGCGTTCCATCCCGTCGATCGTGAGCGGTGTGGAAATAAGGAAAGAGATTCTATGCTTCTGTTGTGTGCCTGCCAATGCTTAACTTCCTCATATCGGTTGGCGGCTAGCGAGTTTGTCGCTGCAGGATGAGCATTATACGTGATCGAAGGCGTCCCTTCACTAGGTTTTATGACGCTTCTGGGGTGTGTATTTCGACCCCGCCACGTGAAGAAGATGCTCTCATGTTCTTATACTAATTCAACTTTACTGCCTGCGGTAGCATTCTTGGCTATAGTAGATGACTTATATACAGAGTGTTTCAAATATATTAATAAATTTTATAAAGAATAAAATAGAAATGAAATCATAAAATATGGCTCATAAAAAGTAAATAAAATGGAAATAGTAGAAGCAGTAGAATATAAGTAATGGAGATAGAATGAGTAATGATCAATGAGAAGTTTTCATGATGCTTTTTTAAATTAGAAGCAATGGAAAGCAAGTGACACTTGCACTCCGTTTCATTTTTCATGCTATAGTCAAGCAGCAGGTTTGTGAAGAAGCGTTAGATCATTTTACAGCCGGAGGAGGACGGCCACTTTTTCCCTTCACCAAAGCGGAAGAACTACCTAGCAATTTCCACGCGGTTCTTACCGACATGGATAATTTCACTTGAGGATCACGTATAATCTCATTCGTTGGCAAAGTATACTGTCGTTTACTGCACGCTCGAATGCGTTAAACTACGACTGGTATAAAAGTAGTTTTCAACTTGGGCTAAGTGAATGAGCTGAATATGGAAATATGAGGATATGAACAATAATATGAGAATGTGGACGATCATATGATGATAATATGGATTATCTTGATAAGGATGGATGGAAAATAGAATTATATAAAGTGCAAGCAGGGTTGGCTTAAGAAGAAGAAAAAAAAAGTTTATTGAAGTAAATATTTTTAGCAGTTACAGAAATAAATCAATAAATGTCAATTTGTTTATGTTGTGGAGAAATGAGTTAATGGTAGTTTTAATAAAATATTGTGACGTACCAAAAGTAATAGAGAAAATGACATGTATTGAGTTCTAACCGTTACATATTCCGATATTTTTCAATAGAATTAAATAAAATGCTTTGGTCTTCTATTATTGTCATTCGAAGGATATAATCACCCATGCAGGAAATGCATCGGGTGCGCTTAGTGTGTGACAGGTGCACAATAAACACATAAACTCGAAACAATATTGAATATTGTGATGTTTTACTTGCTCGCGTTTATTTATCAGAGTGGGAAATATTTATAGATTGTGCTGCCATGTATACATGACAAGATACATTTGGAATTCATTTTTACTGATCAGAAAATGAAATGAAATTTTATAAAATCATGTTGTTGTATCTAGTTAGGTTAATAGTTTAATTTATATTAATGAAGCACATATTTTATTTGATTTTGATTCATTGCATTTTAAATGTTTTTTGGCTTCTATTCATATGCGGACGGAAAGTAAGCTATTACAACTAATACAAGTACTGGATATGCTAACGCAAATCCTCGCCAGCGCTATCCTAGCATTATTCTGAAAATTGTTCATTTACTTATAAAAGTTTCAAATATTAGGTAAGCAGTTCTTAAAAAAAGAATTATTTTTTTATCCGTTTAACCGGATCATGTTTTTTTAGACTTTATCTGTTTGCACGTATCAAACTTCATTTCTCACTTTTCAAACATAATTCATGTTTTAAAATCAAATCTTTTCATCTTGGAATCCGCGGCACCTAGATATAAACCGATCCAATTGTACTAGTGTGTAAACTAGCAACTGATATTATGAAATAAAAAAATGGCTAATGCTTAGCGCCTTGTTATCAGACTATTAGAATATGTACTACATTTTTTGTCTACAATGTTAACACCTGATCTTGTGCAGTTATAGAACAACATTATTTTCTGGGTTTCCGTTTTGATGTCAATAAATTCTGTATGATGCATTGATAGTAAAACCTACTTTACTAGGAACAGCCGTCTACCAGACGGAGTGAGTTATGAAAAAAATTATCTTATCTACAGTGGTTGAAGAGACAAACTGAAGCAAAGCATTTTCCAGCAAGGTTGAATGTTGTCTGAAGCATACATGATCTCCCACCCTTCTAGATTTAGTTCAAATCGATATATCGACAAAAGTCAGACGAGTGATACGATTGAAAGATTGAGTGCAGTTTATGGTGGGACGGTTAACGTAACGGAATCGCGTTTTAAGCGAGAAAAATTTGAATCATAATTTAAGAAAGATGAGCTATACAATTTTCTTATTTACTAAACGCCATTGTTCAATTGTTTCTTTTCATGTAAAACAATTCCATCAGATGAATGATTTTAAACTTTTGCTTACGTTTTTTTTTTAAATGACCAATCAAAGCGATGCATTTAGCTACAAATCGTGAATCGATTTTTGACGATTTGAGTTTTTTCTGTGACGCTGTGGGTTTTGATTTTTAACATTCTCCCTGCACGATTGGGTTTCACTGGTTTACTTAGCAGTTTTTGCGTATTACGAATTGGTTGCAATCATACCGTTCAATCCTGTGCCTTGTTCAGGAATTGGGAAATGCGTGAGGAGTGCCTGTTCTTATATACGGGCCACGGGGATTCAGCCCGGGTTCTCTGAATTTGAATGCATGCGCGCAAACAACTGCGCTACACTTTTTTGACTTTTATTATTACAAATATTCAACAAGCCTCAAAAAATTTGAAAGATTTGTAAATATTTGCATTTTGTCGCTCGATATATGGCTCTGATTTGTAGTGTTAATCTCTTGGCCAGAAATAACATGTGTCACTCGTAATGAGGTATAGTACCTGTGCCTTGCCAGTCAATCACGTGGTTCGCACGTTCAAAGTATAAATTGTTAAGGTTATTATTATTATTAAATCTAATTAATTTGATATTGTCTTGACGTGTCTGATTTTTATAAATCTCAATCAGTAATTTGCCCTAAAATTTAATGATTTTAATTAGCATTACCTAGTCATTAGATCTCGTCTTTCTCAGTCATTCTTCAATTTCTAAATAAAGAAAAGGGTGGAGCGATGGGCTTGCAACCTATCTCTGTAATATGCAAATATATGCTGCAAAGACAGCGAAAGACAGTCGGTCGGAGATAAAGTTGGTACAGAAGGTTTGTTCAATATTTTCAATCCACGTGGCTTAACACATGACATACAACATTACCTAGCTTGAATAATTTTTGGTTATAAAATCATAAACAAAAGTGGAACAATCGAACTATGAACACGAAATCCTACTCGCTTCTATAAATTTTACCTTTCTTCTCTCTTCAAATTATGATATGAATTTTACAAGCCCTGCCTCGTCTAGGTTCCACTACACCCTTAAAATTTTATACGCTTAAAACGCGATTTTGTTACTTTAGCCGACTCACTATAAACCGCATTTTTAACATAAAATGAGATTAATTGACAAAAATTAGAAAGAAACTTGCAATCCATTTTAAATATGAAAATGCTTTTAGACTACAAAGCTATATTTTAAAAATTTAAAATTATTATAAACACGTTAAATAATATTTTAAATCAATTTTGCAGTTAACATACTATTTTCTTATTTCTTCCATGAATATGTTTACACTTTATTTAAAAAAAAAATTGTTTTTACATCTAGACGACTTAATCAGTATACAATTTATTTCATAATGAAATTTCATAACTTTCTTTGCATAATCACAAAATAACTAAATTAAATTTATGTAAGTTCCATACCATAATTACATTCTTCAAAGTAAAAACCCTTGCTTGTTTTGAATATCATTAGCATTTTAATTGAATATAAGATTAGTGTACACTTTTTTTTCCAAATTCAACTAACTTACTAACTTAGTTCTTCACTAAATCCTTATTCATCACGAACATACTTAGACGTTTATAGATTTTTCTTGCGTTGTGTTAACCCAAAAATTATGCAAATTAATATTTACCTCGTCAAACGAAATAAATAAATTGAAAAGAAATTTAATTTCAATTTTATATTCGTTTACGGACAATAATTTTTTTAAATTAAATCCTAAACTTTCGTAGTTTCTAAATAAGTTCAAGTTAAGTTAACTTCACATAGTTAAAGTTTAGCTAGACGTTTAGCTTTACATCTAAGGTTTTCACCTTACTTAGCTACTTCTATGGCTTCATGCAAAAACAAGTAAAAGTAAAATCCAATTGAGAAGTATTTTCTTTACTTTCAATACGTTTTGA